>JAOXYD010000007.1:14831463-14844400 GCA_028565735.1 Pinacopodium congolense
GGGTAGGTGAACTTCCTTAAAAAATTGCTTTGTGTCCTTCTCTCTACTCCCTTATTGCATTAAATTTGATATTTGCACAAACATTTCATATTAGGTTGAATATTGGTTTAGTGATTGCATTTAGCTTTCCAATTGAATTAAGTTGATAATTTTGAGTTTGTAAAAAGTTTTTAATACCCAATTCACCCCCCCTCTTGGTGCCATAGGACTTACAAGGCTTTTACAATTGAATAAGTTAGATTAATTTCATTTAGATGCCTATGAAAATTCTAAGCTTTATAAGGAAAATTTTAAAATATGGCATGAGAAAAACATCATTCAATGAGAAATCAAAGTTGGTGACAAGGTGTTAGTGTACAATTTAAAGTTAAGACTCTTTCCTGGAAAATTTAAATCCATATGGTTTGGCCCCTATGATGTAATTAAAGCATATCCTTTTGGTGCCCTTAAAGTTACAAATGGCCAAATGACCTTTAAAGTTAATGGTCAAAGAGTCAAGCTTTATTCACCTAGAACAGATGAGGAATTTGCTAATACTTTCACTCTTTACAATCCTCACTAATCTAGGCCTTGTTTCTTTCAGCCTTAGTAGTTTTTTTAAGTGCTTTTTATTTTGTTTTGCTTTGTGTGCTAGGATAGGAGTTGGTGTGATTATTTAGTTCCTTATGCTTTTTAATTACCCTTATCTTGTGCTGATTATTTTTTAGCTTGACTTCAGTTTATAATGCTCGATGCTCTCACTTGTTTTTATCATTTTTCAAGTATAATTTCAAGTTGTAAATGCATTTTAATGGAGCAAGATTCTTATTATTTTATCATTCCAAGTGCTTTCTTTTCATTTTTTCCCATCTTTATGCTTTATTTTTTTTACGAACATTGAGGACAATGTTCAATTTAAGTGTAAGGGAGGGATAGAATAATTTGGGTTATATCACACTTAGGCTTATCTTATCCTAAATCATGTCAATTTTATCATATTTTTCAAAAATAAGCTATAATTAATGAAAAAAAATTATTTTGATGCATATTATTAGACATTTTTCCTTTTTCTTTCATTTATTATATCCCTTTTAGACGTTCTATGGTTGATTAGGTATATTAAAGATCAAATAGTTTTAAATTGCTTCATATTTTGGATAATGATATCTTATGATCATTATAAAATTTCATCTTTAAAATGCATAGTTCTAAAGTAAAATATTCTTTCTTTTAAACTATATCTTCATCTTGTTTCAATTGGAAAAAAAACGAACTAAAACAAAATGAAAAGAAGAAAAAAAAGAAAAGAAAGTATAAATGTAAATAAGTGAGCTAGTTTTATTCACTCCGGTGACTTTAAACCAATTGATTGAAGTTTATAAGTGATGCTAATAACCAATTGATATGGTGTGATTCAATTGACTAATTGAATGTGTTCATGACAAAATGTTTACTTCATGTAAAAAGACTGAATGACTTCTCAACCAAGTTTCAAAATGTTCACATTTTTTGTTTATGTTTTGTTTTTAATGAATAAAGAAAGTTTAATTGTTTTGAAAGATGATGCATCTTACATTAGCATTATTCATTTTACTTATGGAATTGAAGTTGTGATCTAAATTGAATTTGAAGAAATATGAAGTAAGTTGTTTATGACCTAATATGCTTAATTGACTATATAACATGTTTTAGGTTCATTATGCTTGAAAACATAAGGAAATCTTTCCAATGATATTGTTTGATAAGGTGAGCAAGTTTTCCTAGACTTATAAGCTATTTTGAAATTGATGATGGATTGATTTGCTTAAGGACAAGCAAAATACTAAGTGTGGGGGAGTTATTAGCTTATAATTTTAATGCATTTTCATAACAATTTGATGACAATTTAAGGTACATTACTCTCAATTTGATGTCAAAGTGTTTAATTATCTTTGGAATTCATGTACATTTTAGTTAGAAGCTTAAAAGTAGAAGAAGAATTTTGCATTTTAGGGTTAAGTAGTGGTAGCTATCACCTCATCGTTTAACTGTCAAGAATTCGCATATTGCTTAATTTGGAGACTTAAACGTGGAGAGTTAAACAGTACTCTCTACCAAGTGCCATTTTAAAACCTGTCGAGCTTTTTTTAACTAGATCTCATACTTGATCGGTTGCAACTTATGTAGCTTGATTCCTACTTGTAGATGACATAAATATTGAGTGTTTAAAAATAAAAACCAATAAGAAATATAGAGAGACACATTTTTAGAGAAGATTTACAAATTTTCTCAAATTTTGGGGCTCTTTTCTTATATTCTTCACATTTTCTGATTTTATTTTGCATATTTAGCTTGTTTTTTTGGATTGTAAAAGCTCAGTCATATATCTCAAACCTATAGATGTGTTTGTAGCTACTTTTGATACATTCTAAACTTGTATTTTGTATTGAAATCCACTATTTTCTCTTATATGTTCAAGAATATGATGAATACTATGAATATACTTTCTTTCTTGATTCAAATGAGTGGTTAAGTTAATTTTGGGCTGAAGAATGGTTAGTAGATGATCTATATGCATACTTGTGCATGATTAAAAGCTGTATTTTATTTATTTGAATGCTTAAAAATTATCTTGAATGAATCATTTAAGATAAAGATGATAAATGGTTAAGTAAAGAACCAATCACCTAATCTATTGAAAATCAATAAGTAACTTGATTTTAATCAATAAATAACCATTAATTGATCAATCTTAAGGTTTTTAATATGAAAATATGGATTTTAGGTTAAACTTCTTACACTTTAAGCCTATTTATTAGATTTATGAGGGGACCAAACCATAAAATTTGGAGAGTTAGAAAAAAGGTATTGATTTGATCATAACCTTACCTTGATTTAGTGAAGTTTTACTTATGACAAGTCTTTTAATCCTTAACTAATCCTTCTAGATTACTGGAAACTAATTCCTTAGCCATTCAATCCATTAGCGATCCTAAAATTCAACCTTTGTCTTTTTTGAAAAATTAGAAGCTTTTAGTTTAGTTTGGTAATTTTAACTTAATTAATCATTCAGTTTGGTCTCTTTAAATAATTGTAATCCAATTTTCCTAATAATTGCATTGTTAATTCTTCACGGATGATAATTCGAATTTAAATTATTCATTTTATTACTTACAATCGGTATACTTGCCGACTGTTAGTTTAAATTTTATTTTGAGAAAAAGTGTTTCAGTTGTTGATTTTGATAATTAATTTGGATAATTTGACTCTAATAGATAACCAACAACATCACCACAAGTTGCAAATCTTTTCCATAGATTAAAAATTATTCTTAGAACCTTCATAATGGTATCAACACCACACTCATATAATACTTTCATTTTCATGTTTTCATCAATCTAACCTAAACAAATACTTGAAAATAAGATAAAAAATATGATGTTATAGGAAGATAATTATAAGGAGTAGCAAAGATTGATGTTTTTATTTTGAGAATTTGAAATATGAATAACTACAAGAGTAAGAGGACTTCATTGGAGCTCATGTGAGTGAAATTTTAATGGTAGGGCGCATTGAAGCTATGTCAACACTGCTAAACGTCAACGTGTTGGTTGGCATTCGAGTGGATGTTATATCATCTATTTAATTTTATGGTAATAGATGCACTTTCATTAAGGGAGTTAAAGAAAGCAACTGAAATAGAAAAATGATAATGTTGGAGGACTAAAAAAAGTAGCTGTAGTAGAATAGAAAATCGCATATAATAGTATTTAGCCTTGTAGTTAAACTAGGATCCTCAACAGATATTTCACTTCTTAAAACCTAAAGTAAGTAATATCAAATGCAAATTGATTTATACAAGATACAAATTTTACAAGATTAATTTTTTAGAGAAAAACAATTTGATTTCCGCATCATCATCATCTGAAGAACTCTTAATTTTTCTCAAGTACATTGCTTCTCCAAGATAGACAAGTGGCAAGCATAACATATATTTGCTTAAAGTCCAGAGACAATGTCAGTATATGTAGAAATTTTATCAATAGACTTTGCAAACACCACTCTAAACTAACAATCAATAAATCAACTTAATTGGGTTAAATGCTGCTTGATACTACCTAAGATCATACTTTCATTATTTCTGGATCATTCCATCACCCTTGTCGAATCTAAGACAACCCCCTTCATTTAAGCATGAACGAGTGCCAGCAAGAAAGTCTGGCAATTGGATGTTTACAATATCAACACAAGTTTCAAAGTTGGGAAGCATCTCATCATAATGAGATTTAAGATATCACATTAACAAAAACAAAAAAGATCAAATCTTAAGGGTCGTTTGAAAAGGTTTTGACTTTTAGATTTAGTTTTTAGATTTTTTAAATACAAAAATCAATAAAAAATATCACAAAAATCGAAAAAAAAATATTCTAATACAATACAGAAATCAAGATAAACAACACAAAAATCTATTAAAAAAATACATAAAATTCAATACAAAAATATAACATCTACAATTAAAAATCATAACCAAAAGCTCAATCATACAGTAATGATCTCTCTAGAATGTATTGCCTTAAACCTAGGCTAGGCAACAGAATGATTCCATTCTGGAAGCAGAACTACTCACACCAATTTATTTTTGAAGTAGTCTTTTGTAATCGTTAGAGCATCAAACCAAATGATTAGATTATCTGAAAAGAGTATGGTAATCGTCGAGGCGAGGAGTGAGCAGATTTTTTGACAAAATGCATTTATAGCCTCGTCCCCCTTTGTGTCCTAAACATCATTGATGGAATTCATCGCGTATCGGCAATTGACGACTCTCCTTCCACGCTTCCTAAAGACTGTGCATGAGTTTGGTGGGTGTAGTCATTGCCTTCTTCTTGAGAGATCTGACTCATCTTCGGAGGTTTCCAAATCTAGTCCTCTAGACCTCTTACTCTCATAAACTGAAACTAGCAGCCAAATCTTTGATATAACTGGAATTCACACTTAATTTGACAATAGAAGATTCAACATCTATGCCTTTTCTAAAGATCTACACTAAACTCCTAAGCTTTTTCTTTTTCTCTTTCTTCACCTTTCTCAGTCTCTCTGTCCCATTCTGTGTGTAATCGTAAAGCCAAAGGCGTTGGAGGAGGAGGAGGAGAGTGCGAACAAGAGTAGGGTTTCACAATTTCCCAATATACTAATATATCTTACTTAATTCACTAATCTTCTCGTTTTAACCCTCTTCATTCATATTTTAAACTTAATTAATAGAAGAGATTACGAGAAGGGTGACCCTGTAGTTTTATTATTTAGAATTATCTAAAAGCTTACAGTGACACGCTTATATAATTAAGTTTCTTCAAACTAACAATAAAAGAGAACATAGTTTCTTCAAATCTACATAATCAGAAGTTCTCGATACAAAATTCAAGTCCTCAGTAATTCTTCAATATGCAAACCGATTTCAATATCAGATCAAGTCATTAAATTACAGCTTTAAAATGAAAGAATCAACTCAGTTGGCCTTTGACAACAAGATCAAAGGATTGAGTTGAAAGATTCCACTGAAAGAAAGATCATTATCTTATATTTTTTATTAGCAATATATTTTATAAAGGTTACTTATTTGTAGACTAACCAAATACACTTACGCTCATCGTCTAAACTCAAGGCAAATGTATCCGCTTGTAAAGATGTATGCTCGAAAAATTTGTAGTCCGGTTTTGCAATGTTTATAACTTTAGTCGTAACTGAAGCATCAAATGAAATAAATACTGATACAAAATTAGCCAATTTAATTATAAATATATCATGTTAATTATCAATATATATAAATATATATATATATATATAGAGAGAGAGAGAGAGAGAGAGAGAGAGCTGTATAGTTATCCAAGCTATAAGAATTCCTCGTCCGGAATGATATACGTTCCGCCTCAGAAAGTACAAAATGTTGGCATCCACCACCGCAAAAAAATATATATATATGCATGGCAACCCCTTGTCACGGTATCTATGGCAAAACGTTACTCGAGGAGACGGGGAAAATCGTTCATATGCCAGTGGAAGTGAAGGGCGCGAGTGCACGTATGATATAACCCATCAACTTTCCATTTTCTATATTACAAGGCTCCAACATATTTTGCACGTTTTAGTAAACAATTTGACGTAGACACCGAAATTGGTAGCCTGGGCAACTGTAGCTTGCTTGGAAAGAGCCTGTTCAGCATAAACTAGAAGTACTGAGGATATCCATTTTCCATTACTTTAGAATATAAATAAAATAAAATAAAATACTGAAATAATAGATGGGAAAATAAATATATGGTCATAAGACATAATCCAAATCAAAATTTACCCACTTTTAGCTCGAGGAGTATTAGAAAAATATAGATATATTTTATTATACGCCTCCGGTCCTTTTTGAACAAAAAAGAAAGGGTAATAAAGGAACGAACTGTAGAATTATGTATTTTTTCAGTATTTATCTTGTATTATTTTTGTCTGTTTTTGTATATCTTGAGACTTTTGTATAAGTTTTATTTTCTTTTTAGTTGGGTTGCGTGTTATATTGTAATTATTACTATTTTTGTTATATTGTATAGTGGTATATATACCCTTTTCATTAATTAATAAAGGAACCCACTCATTTGTTTTATATCTATCCAAAAAGTAAAATCCTTAATTTCTAATTTTTTCATGGTATCAAAGATCACTGGGTCGATCTTCATATCTCCGTAGCTGAATTATAGTAGATAGCATGAATAGTTCAAGATCATCATTTGGAAGTGTGAATGGTGATGAGAATCCATTGTTTCTACAGACCTCAGATTATCTTGGGATGATTCTCGTCACAACTCCATTAAGTGGCTACAGCTATTTGTCTTGGAGTCGTACGATGCGAATCGCTTTAGGTGCAAAGCTAAAGCTTGATTTCGTCAACGGCAAGTGTGAACGGCCGACAGAAAACTCATCAGACTATGATCGATAATGTCAAGTCGACTTTATAATCACATCATAAATTCTTATCTCCATCTTTAAAGACATCGTGGAGTCTTATTTGTACACAAGCTCCACTAGGGATCTTTGAAAAGAACTCAAGCAGCGATACGAAGAGAATAATGGCCCACTGTTGTATCAGATCAAGAGGGAAATCAATTCAATTTCTCTAGGGGAACTGTCTGTTTCCAAGTATTTCACTAAACTCAAACATTTATGTAATGAATTGAACTATTTAGCTCCCATCTCACAGTTTTCATGCGGAGCCTTAAAACAACGTTCATACGGAGCCCTAAAACAAATAGTTGAGTTTGGGGATAATGATTGACTAGTACAATTTCTTATGGGGTTGAAAGACGAATATGATGCTATTTGGAGTCAAATGCTTGTGATGGAACCTTTGCCAATTGTGGACATGGCTTATTCGATGGTGGTTAAGGTTAAAGAACAGCGGGAGGTTAATATTACTTTTGCTGAAAATACAACTAGTGCTATGATGGTGCGTAATACTACTAATAGTAGTGAAAAAGGGGCTGACAAAGGTATTTCTAAGAAACAATTGAACAAGGAGGATCTGTTATGTGATGTTTTCAAAATGAAACGGCATACAAGAGATACCTACTTCAAAATCCATAGGTATCCAAACTAGGATACAAGTTCTAAAGAGAAGAAAGGAAGAGACACAACTAGGGCGTTTGTGAATATGATTGAATCACCATTAAATCATTCAGTGGAGAGGGTAATAAAGAATTAGATTGGAAGAAAGACATGGCTGCAATGATTCAGCAAGGCATTCGAAATTTTTCTGGAAAGAAAAGGTAAGCATATTCAAATGACAGACAAGGGAGGAGATGTCATCAATTTCGCTCACTATAATGACTTTGCAAGTAGCACTCTCAATCATTCTTTTAGTTCAGCTAGTTCAATTGAATGTGATTTCTGGATAATAGACACAGATACTTTAAACCATATGTGCCATGATCTAAGTTTGTTTGATAGACTTAGACTAGTAGCGAAATTCACTCCTTTTCACCTACTGGATGGCATAGTTAAGATAGTAGATTTCACAGGAGATATTATCCTTTGTGATAATCTTATTCTGTCATCTTCTTTGCATATACCTTCATTAAGATATAACCTATTTTTTGTGAATAAACTAACTTGTCATTCTCATACAAAATTTACCTTTTATGCAACCGTTTATGTTCTGTAGGACCTTATGACTGACGAGGTCTTAGCAGTTGGAAAGGTAATTGCAAGACTATATGTTCTTGACAGACATTCTTTTCAAAAGGACACCATTTTGTCTTACACCATACTTTTAGATAATTATTCAAATAAGCTAGTACACTGTCATAATGTTCTTCTTGATGGTTTTTTATACCAAAGGCCATTCATCCCTTGCTTTAATGAAATAGTTACAATGTTTTTTTAATGATATGAGTTTTTCTGAACAACCTTGTGATGTGTGTCATTTTTCTAAACAAATCAGACTTCCTTTTCCTCATAGCAGTATTATTACATCTGCATGTTTTGAATTGTTATATTTGGATCTTTGGGGTCCTTGTAAGCATAGGTCAATTAGTGGAGCTCATTACATTTTTACCATAGTAGATAACTTTTCTAGAGCAACTTGGACCTATTTACTCAAATGCAAAAGTCAAACATCTTCTTTCTTAGATAAATTACTTAAACTTGTTCAAAATCAGTTTCATACTACAATCAAATCCATTAAAACAGGCAATGGAACAGAATTTTTTAGTCATAATTGTCAAGAAATTCTTATTAACTACGACATTATATATTAGAAAACTTCCCCTTACCCTCTATAATAAAATGGAGTTGTAGAACGAAAACATAGACATTTGTTACAAACTGCTATAACCCTTATGTTTCAATCTCATTTGCCAAAACGATTTTGGGGAGATTCAAATTCTAACAGCTACATATATCATTAATAGACTTCCAACTCCTGTTCTTAAATGGAAGTCTCCTTACTTTGTTCTATTTCAAAAAGAACCTGATTACAAATTTCTGAGAAGTTTTGGTTGCTTGTGTAATGCTTCCAATACATTTCCACATAGAGATAAATTTGCTCACAGGGCTTTTAAATATGTTTTCTTTGGTTATTCTTCAGGCCAAAAGGTTTACAAACTCTATTATATGCAAAATCATCATATTTTTATTTCCCAGGATGTTGTTTTTTATGAAAAAATATTCCCATTTTAGTCTATTTCTTCAAGTTCAGAGATAGTTCCTCTACCTAATCTGGCTGTTCTAACACATGTTACATCTCAAGAATCATCACCTCCTGAAATTCTTACTGTTGGTCTATCAAACTCAATAATCCCACTTTCATCTGATAAACGTAGCTCCACTGATACTACACAGAGTCCAGCTCATTCGGAGAAGTACTCGTGTGACCCAACGACCAAACTAGTTGAATGATTTTGTTTCACATGCATCCATTACTAATATTGCTCATCATACCTCTCCTACCATACCTAATTCCTCTTATCACACACCTCCCCCGTATCCCTTTCTAATTTCCTTACATCTTACCTCAACTTATCAGTCCTTTTTTGCAAATGTGTCTACTCTTGAGGAACCTACTTCTTTTGAGCAAGCTAAAACTAATCTGAATTAGTTGACTGCTATAGAGACTGAATTGGCGGCTCTTGATAGCAATCATACATGGGACCTTACTACTTTACTAAAGGGTAAAAAGGCTATAGGTTCTAAATAGGTGTATAAGGTTAAACTTAAACCTGATGAAACTGTTAATAGATATAAGGCTAAATTAGTAGCAAAGGGCTACAATTAAGTTAAAGGGGTTGATTATATTGACTGTTTTTCTCCAGTTCCCAAGATGGTTACTGTGAGACTTTTTATATCTATTGCTACTGCAAAAGGGTCGTCTTTACATCAAATAGACATAAATAGTGCTTTCTTACATGGTTATATTGATGAGGAGTTATAAATGTTACCTTCTCAAGGCTACACCAAGGCTGGCTCCAATCAGGTGTGTCGTTTGCGGAGATCTTTGTATGGTTTTAAGCAAACTTCATGCTAATGGAATCATGACCTTACTGTTTCTCTTCACCAACATAATTTTGTACAATCAACTTATGATCCATGTCTATTTATTAAATCAAAAGGGACTGATTATATTGCTATCATTGTGTATGTTGATGATGTGTTAGTCATGGGTCCAATAGAAACTAGTATTCAACAAGTCAAGTAGTTTTTACATGAACAATTTACAATTAAAGACATAGGATTTGCCAAATATTTTCTTGGATTTTAACTTGCTAGATCTGAACAAGGCTTGTATGTGAATTAGAGAAAATATGTGTTAGATATCCTCCAGGATACAAGTTTAACATGTTCAAAAGGGGTAGCCACTCCCTTGCCTCCTCGTTGTCGTTTTGATGATGCACGCTCTCCTTTATTTATGCATCCAGACAAGTATTGAAGGCTAGTGGGCATCTCTTTTACCTTAGATTCACCCGACCAAATATTACTCATGCAACTCAGCAGTTAAGTCAATTTGTTCAAGCCCCTATTGAACAACATTGGACAACTGCTCTTCATATGCTTAAATATCTAAAACAATATTTCTCTACAGGTTTATTTTTTCCTTATAACAATTCTTATTTTCTGCAAGCATTTTATAATGCAGATTGGGCTGCATGCCCTTTTAATAGGAGATCCTTTATAGGTTTCTACATATTTTTTAGTAATGCACTGATTTCTTGGAAGACTAAGAAACAATCTATTATTTCTTGATCCTCCGCAGAGGCTGAATATCATAGCCTCTCTACTATGGTGTGTGAGTTATAGTGGATTTCTTATTTGTTGACTGATTTTAGACTGTCCATTTCTTTTCCTATTCTTCTATGGTGTGATAACTTAGTTGTTGTCCATATTACTGCTAATCCTATTTTTCATAAGTGGACTAAGCATTTAGAGATTAATTGTCATTTAGTTTGGAATAAATACAAGCAAGACTTTGTTCTTCCTCAACACATTCCTTCCAAGTTTTAGCTAGCAAATATGTTTTGTCAACTTCGGTTTTTTCCTTTTTCTTGTTCGAGTTGGATTTGGTTGATTGACACCAAGCACCACCTTGAAAGGGAGGGCTGTATAATTATGTATTTTCTCTATATTTATCCTGTATTATTTTTTTCTGTTTTTTGCTGTATAACTTGAGACTTCTGTATAGGCTTTATTTTATGTTTAGTTAGGTTGCTTTTTTTATTGTAGTTGTTACTGTTTTTGTTATATTATAGAGTGGTATATATACCATTTCATTAATCAATAAAGGAACCCACTCATTTGTTTTAGATCTATCCAGAAAGTAAATTCCCTAATTTTCAATTTTTTCAAAACAGGACTTAATTTTTGCTTTATTTTGACTAATTGGATCAAAACTATCAAATTAACTGCAACTGATTGCTCCTTTACTTTATTGTTTGATTTTTGTGTGTGGAAAACTTTGTTGTTTAAATGTTATCTATAATTTTGCAATCCATTCACCAATAGTTGGAGAGATAAATGTTATAACCATCATTGGAATGATATTTTATTTATAGCCTCGTTTCCTTATACATTTATAATCCAAATACATCCATTATCTTACTCATTTGCTCTATTTATACATCAAATTACAGTCAAAAGAAACTCTAACTACGAAATAGAAAAAAATTTGGATTAACACCAAAATCAATCAAATTTGAGCTTAAGATTAAACAATAGAGAAATGACGTGTTTTGGTAGAAATTTCATGTTAATAATGAAAAGGTTATCATTTAAAAACATTCTAAAAATAAAAAGATATAGTACAAAAACATTCATAACTATGGTCAATAACCTTACAAGAAATAAAATGGATAACAAATAAATAAGTAACTAATTTTTTTAGATTTTTTATAAATGACTAACTTTAAAAAAGTTGATCAATTAAAATAAAAATTAAACTCATGCTAGCGTAACTAATAGATTTTGTCATATGACGAATGTGTCATGTGATTGTTCACGGGTACAATTTTATCTTTTAAAAATTTTTAGTTCTATAAGTAACTTTTTAGAAATTTTCAATTCAATGTCTAATCTTTAAAATTTTTCCAATTTAGTAATCAACTTTTTAAATTTTGTTTAAAATAGGTCAAAATTAGTTTTTTAATAAAAATAATAAGTTATTAATACACCAATATTTTATTAAAAAGTATTATATGGCGACTTTAAATTTTAATTAACAAATATTTGATTATATATTATACTCTCTTTTAAAGGATATTCAAATTTTAGACTTGATAAATCTTTAATTTAAAGAAAATAATTCATGAATAAATCTTTTAAATTAAATAAATAGTAGCCATAAAATATCTTTTATAAATATTTTTAGAATGAAATATATATTATTAAAAACTATTTTATTGAAATTTTCAATTATGTTTTTAATTATAAATATTTTTATGATTATATTGTAAAAATTATATTTTCAATAATTCAAAAAATTTTACAATTGAATATTTTTAATTATAAATAATTGTTGAATTTTATTGAAATTATTCAATTATATTTTAAAATTGAAATAAATTTAAAATATTTTATGATTTAATATTTTTAATATTATAAAATATTTTAAATAATTTCAATTTAAATTATATTTTTATTTATAAATAATTGTTGAATTATATATATATATATGAATAACTAAAAATTATTTTATTGAAAATATAATTTAAATATAATTCATAATTATTTTTAAAATAAAATTATTATTTTAAACATATAAAATTTAAAAAATGATATATATATATATATATATTACAAGATACATACTTTTTATACCAGATACAGTTGTAATTAAATGTCCAATTTATGATACATATATATGTATCATTAAATGTAGAGAATTTATTGATATAATTGAGAAATTTTAAATAATTGTTATGATAAATATAATACCTTCATAAATTTTAAA
>JAOXYD010000007.1:14844500-14859647 GCA_028565735.1 Pinacopodium congolense
TCATAAATATAAATCTCAAAATAATTTAGTTAAAATAATTTGATATGTTAAATGTAAAATTTATTGTGGAGATATGTAGATTTGTGAGTATTATGGGCATTATGTTAAAAATATATGGACAAAAGAGACTAAAAATAGGCTCATTAATTGTCTTTAATTGTTCTAAAACATCTACTTGAAAAGCACTTTTTTGAAAAGTTCCAAATTTAAGTTTCTTTAAAAGTTGTATTTTGGCTGTCAAAAAATTCATATCTATTAAAGAAGTGCTTTTTAATTTTACAGTCAAACACTTATGTTTTAACAAAAAAGCTTTTGTGGTGAAAAAAAAGTGCTTATTGGCCTTCTAAAAGTCGAACCAAACAAGCACTAAAAACGTATTATCCTTTGCTGGGAGATTGCAATTGATAAAATGATTGCTTAGTTCCATGCATGCTTATTGGGTTGAACATTCTTTTTAGCTAAGGGTGTTATAAAATATTTAGAGAGAATGTTCGTAACTTTTTGTAGAGTGAAAAAATGGACAGAAGGGGTATGACGAAGGTCAAATGGGTGGAAATTTGTTAACTAATAGAGGAAGGTGATGTAAGTATTTCATCTATCAAGCTTAGCAACAAAGTGTTTATGTGTAAGAGGATTTGGAGGTTGTTAACTTAATGCGAATCTTTATGGGCTAAGTGGACTTATACTTATGTCTTCAAGAGAGGGAACATTTGGACTAAAAATCCAAAGAGAGAATTATCTCATTTTTACTCTCATTTGCTCAAACTTAAGGATAAGGTGGTTGTTTATATCAAGTGCCTAGTGGGACATGGAAAATATGCTTCCTTATTATATGATAACTGGAATAGGGTTGAGCCTATAATAAATTCAAATTTTTGTACACATCTTCGTAATAAGTTTACTATGTTAGCTAAAGTTAAAGACTGTATTAATGGTAGTGACTAGCTAATTTCACCCAATATGGATGGGATATTCTCAAATTATCAACCATCATTTGATAAAATGGATAACTACCAATGGCTGGCTAATAATAGTGGGGAATTCACTAATAAAACTTGTAGAGAATGTTTAAGGAGAAAAGATATTGTGCAGAATTAGTATAGAATTGTATGGTGTAACTTTTTACTTCATAGAGTATCGAATTTACTATAGATTTGTATGAAGAACGTATTGCCTACAATTGACATACTACATTTTCTATATGTTCCTTTTAGGTGTGCCCTATACAAAACATAGACTGAATTAATGCCCCATCTACTATTCTGTTGTGATTATTCTAAAGTTATTTGGAAGGTTGTTTCAACTTTATATTGTATTCTTAATCTACCAAAAAACTTTGAAGATATTATAAACTGGTTTTGTGGGGAAGACATTTGCCATTAGGTAGAACTATCCAGTACTACTCAATGCTTTTGGATCTTATGTATATAACATATGGAGTGAGAGGATTATCACATGTTGCAGGAAGTTGAAAGATCAACAAATCAAAATTTAAAGGAAGCTATAGGCTGGATTCGTGAACAGGTGCTATTGAAAGGATCAATTATGGGTATGGAAGCCAGATGATAGAAAAGTGAAACCTAGAATTGGAATAATATTCCTATGAAGATCTCTTAATTAATTCTAAGATTTGTTTAAGGTTATCTATAGGGTTCGAAAAGAAAGATTAATAATAAATGAACCCAGTTCTAAATGACGATGTTACATATAAGTTAGGGGCATACTTCGGTCTGTCCTTGTTATTGGAATAACTCGATGATAAGAGCATATCAGAAGACCTTGTGGATCTTCGACTCATATGTTCTTTGATCTGGAGATGGATCTGATTTCAGTGGGGTTAGTGATTACAGTATATAGTGATTCAGAAGTTCTAATCAGCTGCAAGAGACTACATTTGGAAGCAGTAGTGTATTTGAATCGATTAAGTTTTTAGAGCGTCTCATTGGGCATCTAACGCTTGTGCGTAAAGATTTGTAAAATGTTAAGGAATATTACCTGGTTATTTAGATTTACATGCATCTGGGATGATTGAGCTATGTCTCTCCAATTTTGAAGCGATTTAGTAATGGTATAGGAAACTTTAGTTTCATTTTGATTAACACCTGATTTATTTGCGATTATCTAGGGTATTTGATAGCTACGTGGACGGCTGTGATGCTTTTTGCGTGTGCAATCTTTGGGAGTATAACTCCCGTGTGGCCTGCTTTCTATATGTCTAGTATATACGCGGTTGGTGTTTTAGTGCTGTGTGTATGTAAACTTTGGTAGTATATATCCCATGTGTTCTTCTTTCTTTCGATAAATTAATTTATTTAATTTTTCAAAAATAAAACTTTAGTAAACAAATTATCCCTAGAGACGACAACTTGTCCTAGGCAGAGATGATAATGAGTTATAGGCTAAAATATTTTAATAAGTTCAAGTCAACTTTGAGTCTGAATTTGATTAAGTTTGAACAAGCAAATCGGAGATCAAATTTTTTTGTTAAATCAAAAATTGATTTTTAAAATTTTGAACTCGATCCAAAATTAGATATGAGAATGATATATATATATTTATTTTACATTAAGTCTAAGTCAAGCTTTATGTTAGATATATCTATATCTAAATCCGACGTAAGCCTAAATTTTAGTGTCCATTTGATTCAGCTTTCTTTTTTATTTTAGTTTTTGATGTTTTTTTATTTTTGTACTATTTTTTGCTTTTGTATCGTATTTATGTGTTATTTTAAAAATTTGTGTGTGTGTGTGCGTGTGTGTGTGTGTGTGTAAAGTTAGATATGATTGGACCCAAATCCTACCTAAACCTAAACTTAACTTAACTTTAAACCCAGTCAAATTGAATTTGGTCAATTAACTTCAAATTAATTCAAGTTGGACTAGACTTTTTTGTCTACTCCTAAGCAACAAAAGACTTGGGAAGATAATGTAAATTTCAATTTTTTGATTTTCATATTTAAAAAATAAAATTAAAAATTAAAAATTAAAAATAGAAACAGAAACAAACAAGCTATTACTTAAATTTGATCAAATTGAACTTGACAAAAAATTTTAATAAATTCAAGTTTAATTACTAATTTGAATTTGATCGAGTCTAAATAAGAGAATTCAAGCTCAAATTTGTTTGTTAAATTGAAATTTGATTTTTTTTTCTTTGAAACTCAGTCATATATGTGGAGATAGGTTAGGTTAGGTTAAGTTTAGGCCCCAAGTTTAAGGTTAGATATCATTGTACCCAAATCCTAACTAAACCTAAACTCAACTTTACGTTTAAATCGAACTTGGTCAATTAACTTCAAATTGAATCAAGCTGGACTAGACCTTTTTGTCTACCCCTAAGCAACACAAGACTTGGGAAGACCATGTGCTCAATGGACACGCAATCACTCCTCTCATTCAAGCTTTACTCAAATTAATTCAAACCGATCGGCAAGAATGGCCCATTTGGGCACGTTCCATGTTGATTATAGTAACTTCCTGTGCCATTTACATCCACCGAATTTTACATCAGAGGAAAAAGCAATCTTCAAGAAGGAAATTCCGACAAAGCTCATTTAGTTGGGATTTGGGAATGCCGACAGACTACAGTTGTCTAGAAATTACATTAACGGTCGTGACTCGCAAATCCCGAGCTCACTCGGTTTTAGATGGAGAGTTTAACTTCTTGGATCCACATGTAATTGGATATTAGGCTTGAACTTGAGTTGGGCTTCTTCTGACATTTTTCAAATTGTAGGTAATAGACATAGGAGGAAAAATTAAATCTTGTTTAGTTGAATTTTAATTTTTTAAATATAAAATTAAAAAATATATTAATACAGTACAAAAATTAAAAATATACAATAACTAATATAAAAATTTAATAATTACAATAAAAATTATAGCATATAACTCAATTATACATTTCTTAAAAATTGCTATCGCTCTTTCATTCTCTATAAAATGAAATTATAACATCCTATTATTTTGATTTTTGAAAATTTTATAGAATGAAAAATGCTTTTTTACATTGATTTGTATAATGATATAAAAGACTAGTTTATCTCAACACATTTCTCAAGAGAAATTGGCATTGTACTTGATACAATATTGGTCGCATTGACATTTAATATCATTTCAAGAAAATTATTATTTATTTTTTTGGAAAAAAAGTTTTGTTAGAGGCATTACTAACCTATTTAGTTGAATTTTAATTTTTAATTTTTGTTTTTTATTTTTTAAATATAAAAATCAATAAAAATACATTAATACTGCATATAAATCAAAAAAGAAAACATAATAACCAATACAAAAACATAATAATTACAATAAAAAATTATAACTTACAACTCAACTAAATATTGCCAATATTATGATTTTATGTGAATATTATTCTTATTCATTTGCAATCATTAGTCAACATGTGAGCATGTTAGCATTTACTTAAATTTAAAAATAAATGATTTTTGATGATGTTGAACTATAAACAAAATATTGAAAACATATCAACATTTATTTTGTAAATAATTATATATCTTAACTTGCAAAAAACATTACATATGCATATTTTAGCTAGTGATAAATTTCAACTATGCTTCGGTACTTCAAAATTTGATATAATTTCTATAACGATGTTGAGAATAATTTAATTTACTAAATATTTATCAAAAATATTATATTTTAGCATTTTTAAAGGTTAATATTTGAAAATTTTATAAAATATAAAGCAAGTTTTAATGTTTCCAAATTTTAAAATACGTCTGAATTTTTTTGAATATATTTAATAAATTACTAAAATATTAGAATGCTCAACGTAATATGCCCTAAATCTAATAAGAACCCGTCAAGAAAAGTCATAGAAGAACAGCAAAAGAAGATGCAAAGATTGTGGCCGAGAGGTGGGGAAACGATGGAATGAAAGCAAGAGAGGAACAGTTTGCAACCAACCACTATTCCACTTGACTTTGCCATGCAGATCCAGACAAAAACAGAGCAATTGAAGTGATTAAAAGTTCTGTTGGGGTAGAGAAGAACTTAAAGTCCTGTGGGGGGGGGCTCGAGTTATGGAGGCATCAGAATTCAGCTCCAACCCTAACTAAAACTGTATTAATAGGGGCCAGCAACATGTTGACCTTTGATTTCTTCACCTAAATTTTGCAATTCTTTCCCCCTCCTGTTAAGTGTCTCCTGTGCTATTTTTCCTATTTTTAGTTGGAAGATTGGGATACATTTAGTGTTTTAAATTCTATTTTGTATAGGCTGGTATACGCCGTACCAACTGAGAAACGGAACAAAAATAGTCGGTATTGAGAATTAAGAATATTAAAAAAAATTTAAAAATTTTGTATTTTAACCTATTGAGTTTAAATGTTTAATTCTTATTTTCTATTAAAAATATATTTATGAATTGTTTTATAAATTTTATAAAATTTAAAAACTGATTTATAATTTTAAAAATTTGTTCAAAATGGTACCGGTATTAGTCGATACCGATACAATACTATTTTAAAAATAAATTCAGTATCAATATTGACACGGTATTCAAAATTTTGGATACAGCTTGTGGATAGTCAAGAGACTTCATATATATATATATATATATAAGTATATATATCAAATATTTCAACATAATTTTTCTTATCAAATAATTAGGATGTTGCCTTTCAAGAAGTGTTCAAGTTGTATAACTTTTTTTTATATACCTAATAAATAGATATGTTTAGTTTAACTTTATTTTTTTATGTTTTTATTTTTATTTTTGTATATTTTTATCAATTTTATACTGTTTTTAAAAAATAAAAAATAAAAACAAATAACAAAAATAAATAGATTTTTATTTTCATGTCCAAGTTGCAATTAAAGGATTGTTTTCCCTTTGATGATTTGTAAAATGAAAAGTTAAAGATAAACATGTGATAAATTTATATTATTTATTAAATCAAGTTTATCATTTAATTTGAATCACTAACTTATTAAATAACTTATTTAAAACACTTGATTAATGAATATTATACAAATCGGATAATTTGACCCAAATGTGGTTCCAGTATTATTAAAAACAATATATTGAACAATCTCTATAAAGATATGCAATAATATGTTATGGGAAATTTTACTCATGCCTCTCACTATGAAGTTTTGAAGAGAATAAGACCTTTAAGTATCATAAACTCACAAGAACTTGGAATCAACTGTTTTTCAATTATGGCAAAGGCAATTAATTGACTACAAAATCATAACACACTAATAGTGTTGCATTGCTTTTGGAATCAAGTGTTTTTCAATTATGATAAAGGTAATTAATTGACTACAAAATCATAACACACTAATAGTGTTGCACTAACATGATTACTTGTCTTAATGTATAATCAAATGCTATAAGACTTCATTAACAAAATTAAAAATCAACCTCTATCAAAAAAAGAATCATTATCAGACTTTTATAGTTAAATTTAGTCATAATAATTAGGCAAATATGGTATTAAATAATCTCCTAATTTTGGCATAAAGCTACCTCCCGGGCACCATATGCGTACCTTTCTCCAGCTGAACTGATGTAACGACACGTTATTTTACCTACCAATATACCAATTACAAGTTGTTTGCTATCATTTGACCATGAATTCTGCCCTTTTTATTATAGTCTTAGAAGTTTGATTAATTCCATAAACTAGTATGCTTAGGAATTTCCCAACATTTGCTATCTCTAATTATGGGTCATCTAACAATGTCCTTAAATAGTTATATACTAAAACTGGTTTAGTATTAAACTTCACTTGAGATTATTAAAAAAAATAAAAATAATCAAATAGTTTGGAATTTAAAAATATATATAACGTTAACTATCCCATGAAAAAAAATCAAAATTTGGTTTCTCATATCTTTATTCAGTAACGCTACTAGTTATAAACTACATTAATCATTAAAATCTTTATGAATTTAACATTTCAAATAAATAAATGTGAAATAACATTATCATTTAATTTTTAATTTTAATAAATCATTCGATAAATTAACAAAAATAGGTTAAGAATTAGGTTATCATTAAAAATTCAACTCAATATCTTAAAATGCTTGGAATCTCTTATAAATTTAAGAAATTTGAAATTCAAGATTTCAAATATCAGAAATATTTAAGATATTAAATTATTATAATAATATTTTTAAATTTTATTAATATTATTTTATTTAATAATAATTAAATAATTTCATTGTATTTATAAATATTATGTAAAAATATTCATTTATAAAATGAATATATATTAAAAATTTTAAAATAAGTTATTAATCTAATCTTTTCATAATTTTCAGTTAAGTGACTAAGTTTTGAAAAATTTTCAATTAGGTAATTAATATTTAAAAAATTAATCGAAAAAAGTAAAAAGGTTGGAGTAGGCCGGGACAGATTTTGGTTGTTAGGTTAAATCGGGTGACTAACAGCGTCAGCCTATATTAACTCATCTAATTAATTTTTCAAACGTTAATCACTCAATTAAAATTTTTAAAAGTTTGATCACTTAACTGAAAAATGTGAAAAGATTGATCATTTCTTTAACTATTAACTCAAATCTTTATAAATTTAATATTTTAAATAAATAAATGTGAATTAATATTATTATTTAATTTTAATTTTAATAAATCAATCGATAAATTAACAAAATTAGGTGATCATTAAAAATTCAACTCAATAACTTAAAATGCTTGGAATCTCTTATAAAATTTAAAAAACTTGAAATTCAAGATTTTAAATATCGGAAATTTCTCCTACCACTTAAACCACCTTTTAGGTCTAATATTTTTTAGTATTTTAGAATCCATAACAATGGTTTTCATACATGTTAAATAATAGATAATTGACTCGAAAAAATGAGGTACATAAATCGAATTCTTATAAGAAACAAAAAAGAAGGAAAATATAAGATATAAAAAACAAATCCAGTGACAAAAAATGTGGTCCTGCTATAAAAAAAAAAAAAAAAAAGAGCTACATTCACGGCTTTGATAGATTTCCGTTATCAACAGTTTTCTCTGCTAAATCCCATAACCCAAGAGTAACGCATTATCTTCATATATCCCTATGCCCATGCCCCTTGTCGGTGTTAATACTTAATATTTCTATTGGGTAGGCTATGTCGGTTGCAAGCACCATTTCTACTGCCGACCTCACCGAATCAGATTGTTATCAGTTTATACCTAAACCACGCGCCATTAACTGCGCGTGGATTTGGACCGAAACCATTACAGCTGTCTGTATTCCCTTGGAAGAGAGAGAGAGAGAGGGACAGAGCAAGGACATTGGAAATAGTGTTAGAGAGAGAGAGAGAGGCGCCATTGATATGAGTCAGTATTATCATATGAGAAGCTAAAGATAAAGCTAGGGTTTTGGGGGTTGAGGTTGATTTGATTAAGCTTAAACTATAATTAGATTAGATTAAGAAAAATTCACACCCCATTTTAACTGTTGGTTCTTTCCCCATGTAAGTCCGCTCATATCTTGAATCCTTTCGCCTTTTTATTAATATCAAGAAAAATCTAAACTTTGACTATTTTTACACCGACTTGTTTATGATGAAATGCCCAAAAAAGACTGTTTCTGCTCACATACTTTCTTTACATTTTTGCGTCAAATGTCTTGTCTTCTAGATCTCTTCAGATCCCAGTACCTGTCTTGTTTATTTATATACATTAGTTATGGGGTTCGTGAAGCCATGGCTTCTGTTTTATTAAAAATGGTGCCTTTTTGGACCTTTTTCCGTACTGGATTTTGGCTTCTGTGAGTAGATGGGGACGTCATCCAGTCTTTCGCTGATGGGGTCTGGGTATTATTTTATCATTTTGCTTCAAAAGTCTTCGGTGTACAGTGTGAGTGTGAGAAAGATAAAGCTTGACCTTTTCTTCTCTTACGCTAGTCCTCTGGTCTTTTTCAATACCGACAAGCAATTGGTCAAAGGCCTATACGTCAATGCAAGCCGATGGGCAGTTAGGGTTTTAGCTTTTCTCCTTTTATCTTCAATGGAGTTTCACAGAATTTCCCTTTACGGGTAGAGGGAAGGTGTGAACGAGCAGATATTATTCCTTTTTTTTTACGTTTCTTTTTCCCCCCTTTTCCTCGTTCTCTGAAATATTTCTTTATAAACGAGTAAGACAAAGAGTGATGAGTTATGCATGAAGCGTTGACAAGGAAACAGCCTTCTGACGACTGACGACTTAGTATCCCCTTGTACAAGTAGTCTATCTTCTTCAATGTGGAAGTGAACCTCCATGGTCAAACTTAGTGTAGAAAAAAAAGGGGCATCAAAATCTACATGCCCTTCTGAAAGAGGTAGTTCAGATAAATCCAGAATAACTAGGATTAGAGAGATACCATAGTATGATAGTATATATATTTGTATGCAATGATGATGCGGTGAAATGTAAAAAGAGAGAAGCTTTATGAGTTTGGGATTATCCGATTGTAGTATTGTAGCTGTCACTTGCAGCAATACCATGCCTAGTGGTGTCACTGCTCATCAGCCACCTTCTCTTCTTCTTCATTCACCTATACCCATATCGTCGCCACTCTATCTCGCAGTTGTATTTCCCATCTGTCTCATAAGTTTCTACTGATCTTTTTCTTTTTCTTTTTTTTTCCTGCTTCTTTTTGTTATTTTTTATTGTGGTTATCGGTCCTTGCTTCTTGTTCTTCTCAAAGACGAAAACTTTTTGGCATAATTGGTGCAGAAGAGCAAAATGGAGGGTCAAGGTGATATGATTTTGTTCGGGGACCCGTTTGAGGGTAGTTTAGGTGCGAGAACTAAGGAAGATGGGTATGAGAGCAGGTCTGGAAGTGATAACTTTGAAGTTGCTTCTGGTGATGATCAGGAGGGTGGAGATGATAAACGTCGTAGGAAGAAGAAGAAGTACCATAGGCACACTCAACATCAGATACAGGAGCTTGAAAGGTATGATCTTTTCTTTTTCGTTTCGAGTTACGATTTGAATTGATGAAACTTTTATTATGAAGCTTTGTTTTCTTTTTCTGTTGATTAACAGTTTCTTCAAGGAGTGCCCTCATCCTGATGAGAAACAAAGATCGGAGCTTAGCAGAAGGCTTGGCCTTGAAAACAAGCAAATTAAGTTCTGGTTCCAGAACAGGAGAACACAGATGAAGGTGATTCATTAGCTTTAATTTGTTGTTGTTTCTTTTGGCTTTTTGAGTAGTACTGAAACCTTTTTTTTCTTGGATTCAGACCCAACTGGAACGACATGAGAACGTAATCCTCAGACAAGAAAATGATAAGCTCCGAGCTGAGAATGAGATGTTGAAACAGAACATGACAGACCCAAGTTGCAACAGCTGTGGTGGTCCTGTGGTACCTGGTCCAGTGTCTTTCGAACAACAACAGTTAAGGGTTGAAAATGCTCGCTTAAGAGATGAGTTAAATCGTGTTTGTGCTTTGGCCAATAAGTTCTTGGGTAGACCACTTTCGTCCTCCACGAGTCCTATGCCTCCCTTAGACCTTGCTGTTGGGAGAAATGGGTATGGAAATTTGGGCACTATCGACTCAACATTGCCCATGGGACTTGGTTACAACGATGGAGCTGCAATGCCTTTTACAAAACCAATGGATGGTTCAATGGTTAATGAAGTGCCTTATGATAGATCCTTGTTTATAGATCTTGCAATGCTAGCTATGGAGGAGTTAGTGAAGTTGGCTCAGATTGATAGTCCACTTTGGATTAAAAGCTTGGATGGAGGGAAGGAAACGTTAAACCTTGAGGAGTACATGAGGGCATTTCCTCCTTGTATCGGAATGAAGCCAAGTAGCTTTGTTTCAGAGGCTTCAAGAGAGACTGGAATAGTTATCATCAACAGCATGGCACTTGTTGAGGCATTAATGGATGCGGTATGTTTATGATATACTCCTGCAATGGCTCCCAATAATTTTCCTTCTTGAATGCCAATTGGATTCTGGGATTTATTCTGTAACAGTATTTGCCTGCTAAAGATTGTGTTTGTGGTATTGTAGATAATGCTAACTTTATTCTTATCATTTTCATTGTCAATAAACTGAATTCGTTTAGCATTTGATACAAGCCTTCCCTGTATACAGAATCACTGGGTGGAAATTTTCCCTGGCTTGATTGCTCAGGCATCTACCATCGAAATGTTATCAACGGGCTTTGATGGAACCAAAAATGGTTTTCTACATTTGGTATGTTGATCTGCAATTTGTTTTTCTTGTTCTTGTAGCAATGAAAGCTGAAAGTAATGAAGATTTTATTTGCAGATGCATGCTGAGATTCAAGTGGTTTCACCATTGGTCCCAGTCCGTCAAGTGAGATTCCTTAGGTTCTGCAAGCGGCATGCAGAAGGTGTTTGGGCTGTGGTTGATGTTTCCATTGATGGAAATCAAGAAAGTGCAAATGGACATCCTTTGACAACATGCAGGAGGCTTCCCTCCGGCTGCATAATACAAGATATGGCTAACGGTTGCTCGAAGGTAACAGCACAAGGGAATTCCTTGTCCTTTCCTTGCAATAGAGAGTTTGTAATGATAAAAAAAGCTGAGACTAAATATTGGTAATTAACTATGAGTTCTAGCCTAGATTGACTTGTGCTTCTGAAACCTGTTTTTGCTATTATATTAGTGGCTGAGTCCTTGGTACCAGTGATACAACATTGCAGCAGGTGCATTTGAATTAGTAGGTTATATGAGAAACTTCGATTCCATAAGTAATTTCGACTCCTGACTTCCAAAGCTGTTAAATTATTCATTTCCTAGACTGATCTATATCTACTACAAGCTTTGAAGATGAAGAAGTCTGTTTCTTGCATGTGAAACTTCTAAAAATTTTATATTGGACCGTGTGCGCATATAAAAAATATCATTTGATTCCTTCATCTTGAAGTTAGTGTATCCATAGTCTTTCTATCCAGGTAAGGCCTTGGAATTTTCAACACTTTGGTGTATAAACTATGCATATGATGTTTTTTATTCCAAATAGTCATTTTATTATAGTCTTCATTGCTCAAGTAAGTCCTGCTGTTTGTCCATTTTTGTGATTAAGCTATTCCTAGCATTATCTTGCAATATTTTGGTCCTAATTAAGTGAACTATATCCTTAGTTTTCTTCACTTTGTTAAAGCTTCTGTGTAGCATCAGTTGGAACCTAAAATCTTTGACATTTACAGTGCCTAAACTTTTCTATGTACATGGTTGTTTATTAAGGTGACAATACAATGTGTGGGAATAAATGGATGCTCTACGTTATGTTAATTTATAGTTTCAATGCAGGTTACTTGGGTGGAACATTGTGAATATGATGAGAGTGCAGTCCACCATCTCTATCGACAGGTAATTAGTTCCGGGAGGGGTTTTGGTGCGCTACGATGGGTTTCAACCCTTCAAAGGTATTGTGAGAGCATGGCAATCCTTGTATCACCCACCATTTCCGGTGAAGATCAAACAGGTCTCACTATCACGACACTTTCTTGTTTATAAGTCACAAGTCCCAAAAGATTTATTGTGCATCTGAATTGATCTGTAGAAAGCACCATTATTATTATTATTATTAAAATAGAAGCACCATTATTGCAGGTCTTAGTTTGAATGGCAAGAAGAGCATGCTAAAGCTGGCTCAGCGTATGGTGGATAATTTCTGTTCTGGGGTTTGTGCTTCATCTGTGCGTAAGTGGGAGAGGCTTTTGGTTGGAAATGGGAGTGAAAACATCAGGATTTTGACGAGAAAGAGTATGGACGATCCTGGTGAACCGTCCGGTATTGTGTTGAGTGCTGCGACTTCCGTTTGGTTGCCTTTAACACGGCAGAGACTATTTGATTTCCTGAGGGATGAACGTGTGAGGAGTGAGTGGGACATTTTATCCCATGGTGGATTGATGCGAGAATTTGCACATATTTCAAAGGGTCAGGATCATGGAAACCGTGTTTCCCTTCTACGTTCTAATGTAAGTGGCTCGGCAAAGCGCACTACATTGCATCATGATGATCTTTTCTGATAAATAATAATAATTCATTGTTTCAATTGAATGTACAGGCTGCTGCTGCAAATGGCAATGCAAACCATAACAACATGCTGATACTGCAAGAAACTTGGAATGATGCCTCCAATTCTCTGATAGTGTATGCTCCAGTTGATGCAGCATCAATGAATGTAGTTATGAATGGAGGTGACTCCAACTGTGTGGCTCTCTTGCCGTCAGGATTTGTGATCCTTCCTGACGATACATTCTGCAATGGAGCTGGTGAGGGATCTCTTCTATCTGTTGGATTCCAAATACTAGTAAATAACCTTCCATCAGCAAAGATTACCGCCGATTCCGTTGAGACCGTAAACAATCTCATCTCCTGCACAATCCAGAGGATCAAAGCAGCCCTTCAGCTGCCATAAGCTGAAATGAAAGGTTTCAGCAATCAACCATGCTACTTTCAGATTACTCATAATTTAGTTTTTATCCTTTTTCCTGAAATCATCATCATCATCAGAAGTATAGATTGAAAATGAAAGTGAAGGGGTCTCGCATCCAAAGGGTTTCAAGTCAAGAACGAACCTCTTATGATAATGGCTGCCTTGAAGCTACTGAGGCATGCATGGTGGCATTGTTTAGTGGTTCGGGTATTGACTTGGTTGGACCCGCGAGTGGCTCGACTCTCTTTATTTGTTTAATCATTTTACAAGAGCAAAGAAGTTTGGGATTGACAAGAATTAGACTCTTTATGCTCTGATAACTATTGAAAGTGTATGCCAAGTTCTCGTGTTTATGTATTATTATGTTTTGGGTTAACTTTTGTTGTTACTATGAATTGGTATAGCTATAGGTATTTGTAGTGCTCGTACTAATTTTGTGTGGGTTAATAAATTTTCGTGTCTAGATTTTATAAATTCATAAATGAGCATTTATTAAAATAAGTAAAAGAAGCTAATCTTTGTGTTATCACTTATTTTAAAAATTAATATTATTATTCTTTTAATTAATAAAAAATAAAATTTTGCAGCATTTAGAAACCCTAAAAAGGAATTTTTATAGAGAATTTATTAAGTTATTCAAGTTTTTAGTGCATCATGTGATTAATTGATGTATATTTAAAGCTATTTAAATAAATATAGTTAAGTGATCACCTAGGAGTTATGTTAAAAGAATTTGATAGAAACTTAATATAGAATTATTTTATTTATTAGAATAAATGAAAATATGTATCTCTTGTTTTAAAAATAATTAAAGTTATATTTTTAAAAAAATAAGAACAAATTCATAACATTCCTAATTTTTAAAAATAAATTATTAATATTTTGTTCGATCTTATCATTATTAAAAAATGATTAAAATTATATTTTAAGTAACAATATGAATAAATTCTTCATAAATTTCTTAAAATTTGATTAATTTTCTAATATTATTATATTCTTTTTATTATTAATAAGATTTATAAATTAATCTTTAGCACAATAAAACCCAACAATGTATTTTCTTATAAATAAAAAATTATCATTAGTATTTACTTTTCGAAATTAACTTTTATCTAAATAAAGTTGTTAACTTTAATCATCTATTTAAATTTTCGTAAAAATCTTACGTTTGTCCTTTTCAAGTAGAACTAGGCCGAGTACTCATTTTTCTCGACACCCACCCAAAACACCCATGCTAGGCTTGCGGCTGGTACTAATTTGGACCACTTGCATTCTAAATTATTTCCATTAGTCAACTAAATAGTATATTAAATTAATAGTAAGAGTCAATATTATCAAAACAAAATCTTGATTTAAACAGCATAAGACAAAATTAAAATACTATCATGTTGGAACTACTGCCTATTTAAACCATTGTTTTAAAAATTGGACCGGACTGATCGGTTTGACCGAGTTTGACCGGTCAATTTAATCAGTTTGACCTGGTTTAATCTGTAGTTTGACCCGTTTCAACTCAACCCAGCCCAACTTACTCCTCCACTTTTTTTTATTAATATTTTAGTTCAATTCTACTCTTCTAACATTTTTTTTACTTTTTTTATTATTTTTATTTAATTACATTATTTATTTATTTATTTATTTTATATTTTATTTTTATTTAAAATAATAAAAATAAAATAAAATTTTTTAATATAATATATTTTAATATTATAAATTAGTAAAAGATTAACAAAAAAATATATTAACAATTTATACATCT
>JAOXYD010000007.1:14889163-14900309 GCA_028565735.1 Pinacopodium congolense
ATAACATATTATAATTATTATGTAATTATTAATATAATATAATGGGATAATTTTGGAATTGTTTTAAAAAGTATATTAAAAATATAGTAAAGATAGTTTTGTAAGATAAGAATATAGCTATTAAATTTGTGGAATTCATTTGCAAATCTCAACTATTTTGATGGAATTTGGATTAGTTATGTTGAATTTCATGAAATTCAAATTTCAAAATTAAAATAAATAGTTTTTGTATTCTAAATACAAAAATTTAGAATTATTTATAAATATTTTAAAAAATAGTGAACATGGTACAAATATAGCTCTTACATCAATTCCTAAAATTAATAACAGGCTCTTAACGTCTTTAAAATATTTTAAAAAGAATTAAGCATAAATGAAAATCTAAATTTTCAATGACTCATATGATACAAGTAGCTTAAATGAATTTTTAAATTAAATTTAGGAGTTTGATGTAAGAGCTATATTTGTGTCATGTTCGATCATTTTTTTTTCATATTTATAAATATTAGGATCTTTTTTAAATATTTTACAAATATTATATTTTTTAAAATATTTTTAAAATATGAAAATCTTTTTAAAATACTATCAAATATTTTAATTTGTTCAAAGTTTTGTATAAATATGAATATTCGGAAGTCAGTTTTACAAGTCTTTGATTTTGTTTATAAAAAAAGAAAATGATTATACAAAATATAAGCTTAAAATGGTATGGAAAATATAAATAACAAATTAAATCATAAAATTTCGAAAAAAAAATAAAACTTGCTTGTATTAACTATATCAAGATTCATACTTTACAAGAGTTGTTATATAATTATGTTTTTGACATCACAAATTTTTAATGAATATTTTTAAGTACTTTTTTATAATAATAATCCTTTACATACATACTAAATAAATTATAATCCCTAAATCACATATTAAATAAATCATTAAAGATTTAGTTATTTAAAATTAAATAACAAATTAAATGTAAGAAATAATTTAAATATTAAACCGGATGAACAGAGATCGAATTAGGATAAGATGTTTATCATCAAAAAATTCAATTGATATTAGATAGTTATAGAACTTATATAGAGTTAACTACCAAAATTCAAATAATATCCCTTTTTTTTAAAAAAAAAAGAGTTTGGTTAAGTTTTTAAGAGTTAATCCGTCGATTTTGTTATAGTTAATTTACTGTTTAACTAATTGATTTGCTACTATTTATATATATAACTAAATCAGTTTATTAATAAATTTTTAATAAATTTAATTAAACTCAATTTTAAAATCATTGCATATAAGTGCTACTTACACATTTTAGCGTATTTTTATTATGAATCAATTATCCTCTTTAACATTAATGAGTTGCTTAACAGCTAATTTCACCGTAAAAGACCTGACTTTCAACTTTTCTAAAGTTAAAGAAAAAACTTTTAAAGTCAGATTCTTCTAAGCAGTTGATCACCAAGAAATGAATTTAAGACTTATTTAATTCCTCTTTTCTATTCATCTTTTGTGAGATTGTAAACAAGTTGGTTGCTCATTTAGGTGTATATTCTTTGCTTGAATCACACTCACACCCCTTGAGAAATAGAAATTGAAGGGACCCAAAGCCCATCATTACAGAGACCTTAACGGAGGACCCTTTGGTCCCAAGAGTTCAGGAGCCAGATGATTTATAAAGTATGATTAGCTAGTGTTAACCAAAAGATTGCAGAGCTCAAATCCAAAGTTAGTGAAAATTTCACTAATAATTGCACAACCCTGAGTCAAATATTGCAGCTTTGAGAACAATTTTACATGCATTACTTTAATAAAGAAGATAAGGTTCTCATGAAATCCAAGATGAAGATTGATTTTTTTTTCCTTGTCCCCTTGTCCCTATCTTTCTTTATCCCTTCACTCCACTTGATCTTTTTACCATAAAAGCTCTAAATTAAACAAAAAGGAATCTGCATAATTGTATTCAAGATCTACTGACTTCTCCAAAATATCTTCCATTAAATCATCACAAAGTAACAAGGCACACTACAGTAAAAGTCAATCAATGATCTTTACAAACCAAGGAAGTTTCCATAGTTAGTGAACCAAAGTTTGAAGCTTTTTCTTTGAAGATCATAGACAAGCATTTTGGGTATTTGCAGGCCACAAAAAGTCATCTACTTTTACCTAAAAACCTACTCTGATCATCTCTTCCATAATTCACTGGAGCTACTATTACTGCATTAAAATACAATTACTGTAAACAAATTAAAAAACCAAAATGAGAAACATAAAAGGATGAATCTTTCTCAGTTGGGTGCAATGGTTACATCAAGAGAGTCTCTTTCATCTTTATCACCACTTCTGTTCCCAATCTGAGGGACCACCTACAGCAGCAAAAGTAAATAAAAACTCAGACTGGTAAAAAGACCAAGAACCCACACCAGAATGATAAATTTTATAAATTTTATACAAATATCAAGAACAGTCCTTTTTGTGGGGTCAAGAGTTGAAAAAAAAAATTGTTTTCCAACCATTTGATCACGATCAATCACAACTCCATCACAGATGAACTTTCTTAACAATGGTGATCGGTAGTTTTGTTACCAACCTGATCTTGGGATGGATCGTATCGTTGAGATGGTATTCTTCTTGTTCTCTTCTGGGTCCTATCGTCCATTATTCTGGTTCTTGTGCCAGTAATATCTATTGCGAATACACCAAAAGCCAAAAACAATTATTGTCAATCAGACTGACAAGATAAAGTGTATATAAAAGTACAAAAAAGTGTATCTACTCCACCACAAATATCTTCAAAAAAGCATATTCGACATTTTTAATGTCAAAATGTTGTTAGGACGGCAGCTTAAAACCTATTATGCACATTGATTGTACAGAATTTTACATCATTCCTCCACAAAAATCTTTTGGGCTTCGACTAATCAACATTGTTTGTTGAAAATGTCATAAGTTTCTTTAAACAAAAACAAGAAAAGGGATCATTAAGAAACAGAGCTTGTAATCATGGCTCAGCAAGTCCAACCAGGACACGAACACTCTTCTATAGAACTCGTTTTTCACCTAAGCCATGATGGATTTAATGACCAGAACGAACCTATTGCATTTTAGACCCTTAATGATTCATGAAGAAAAGAAGATCGACCAAAGAGATTGACAAGAACCAGAAGGATGCACACAAAGAAGACATTACTAACAGAGCCAGAAGCACCCATGAAAAGAAGAGCATTAAAAGAGATCACATACCAGAACAAGGTTGCTTCTTTCGCCTCTGTGATTTCAAATCTCGAGTTGATTCGGAGCTGTCTGGCAAGTCGCGATCAAGACGAAGAAATCTGCTGTGATTTTCAAGCATTGTACGGACGAAAGAAGCCTCCATGGAGTTCAAGAAGTGGAGGTGCTTCTCGTTCGTCCACGCCTCCCTTTGGCTCGTGGTAACGTTGGGATCCATGTCACCGGAAAAGGGTCACCGGAAAACAAGCTGGTGGGGGCTCTGTTTACAACTTTGGCACTGCTGCTTTGCAGGATTTTCAGGAAAAACGTGTGGTGGTTTCAGCATTATATATATAAATAAGAGAAGAGTATTCGGTGCAGAGGCTTTTGTTCATTGAATGACAATGACCATTAATTTTTCAGGAAAAGATGGCATAGCTTTGGATCCAACTAACTTTTTTTTTTACGAATTTTCTCTCGTGAATATTTTGTAATAAAATTATAAAACTGGATTAGTTTTTAAGGGGGGCAACATGAAGTATCTTGGATAGTTACTGAAAGATCACGTTTCCAACATGAAAAATTACATGTCGGGAATACATTGAGAGCGAGTGGGCGGAAAATAAAAGCGAAGTGTGGGTGAAAAATATCTAAAGATCAAAGAATGAAAGCTTAGAAAAAGATATTTTTGGGATCAAGGAAGAATCCTTCGAGAAAATTAACAAAGATAAAAGATCTTTTTGGGGTGTGTGCGTGTGAGTTGTCTAATTCAGAAGAGGTCAAACTGACCATTGCATTGATGCTTATGAGGAAGTTTTGTGTTTTCCCTTTGTTTTATTGGTTGAATCTTCGCTTGAGCTTCAGGGATGATGATGATGTTAATAAATGAAAAATAAAAAACCAAAATGAGAGGGACACAAAGGAACGTGTTTAATACTATATCGTTACTAGTCAGAAATAGATATAGAATTAAAATATTTTATACCGATTTTAAATATCAATTGATATTGAAAATATCAATCAATATGTATCATATAGGCTAATACAGGTTGATATTAAAATTAAAATTAAAATTTTGTATTTTAATATTTTTAAATATAAAATTAAGTTAAAAACAACACAATATAATATATTTAATAATTATTTTATAAAATTTAAAAATTAATTTATAATTTTAAAAAATTATTTAAAATAGTACTAATATTGACTGGTATCGATACAGTACCATTTTTAAAATAAATTCAATACTGATAACCATTCGATATTTAATACATTGTATGAAAGTTGTTTTTGATTCTCTATTTATTCTTCACGCCAGATTGATGATGATATTTAAGGAGTGGAACCAATTAATATAAGGTTCATTGAAGTTGAATCAAGTTTTATGACTATATTTTAATAGTGTGATTCAAGTGATTGATGAGATAGTTTAAGAATTATCAAACACCGAGATCTTGAATTCAAAAATGTACAAATTCTCAAAGTTGAATGGTCAAGATTGTATGACTAAACTTTTAATAGTGATTCAATTGATTGAAGCTCTTCGTTAAGATATTTAGATCCAGCTGTTTTTCAATTATTTCAATTCAAACCTTACACTTGCAAAATTAAACAATTTGTTTAAACCACATAATTAATAAATATTTACCTCTAAATATTTCAAATGAATTGGATCAAGTATCATAGTTGTCTTATAATTCCATAACTATAATACATGTCTAATGGTATTTCTATACCTATAATACATGTCTAAATATTTAAGACTTAATTAGTTTAATTTTTCATTTTTATTTTCTATTTTTATGTATTTTTATTGATTTTTATATATTTTTTAAATTTCTGTGCTATTTTTTTAATTATATATTTACGTGTTGTTCTTTTCGAATTTCCATATCTTTTTTCGATTTTTGTATTTAAAAAAAACAGAAGCAAAAATCTGAAAAAAAAAAGAAAACAAACAATCCCTTATTTTTTCTGTAAGATAAAAATAGTTAAGAAAAGAATAGAAACAATGACTACCCAAAGAAGCAAAGCCGTATCAACCATGTTCTTGTCCAAATGAGTTCCATGCAGTCTTTCATTGAAGAATTATACCCTAGAAAGGTAGCATTCTCAACTTCCAAAAGATGCGTATAGAGGAGAAGAATATGGATAATGGTTGACAAGATATTTACATGCAAAGGGTAAACAAAAAGTTGTATGTTTCATTCATAATCAAAAACATCACTAAAATATAAAAGAAAGCAGGAAACCAAAAAGGGTATGTATCAAACTGCATCAGCAGCTATACTCCATTTTCGTTAGCTGAACTTAAGAGAACTTTGTTGAGGCAAATTGGCTTTACCTTCTTCAATTTCTATATTTTTGACACCATCACTCAATGCAGACGAATCAACTATCCCATTCTCTGCGTCCCTGCTACCGTTGTTTTCTTCTTCCTCTTCATCATCAAAGATTGAACCCCTTTGCCTGAGTTCCTTTACTTTCCGATATTCGTCATAGTGAACTCGTCTGTGCTCCCTAAAACTTGCACTCCTATCTGTTTCGGAATCTGACAGCAGAGAAAGATTATGTACATAAGCTATAGAGAAAACAAAGGGGTCTCCCATGAGAAAGGGAAATTAGTGCATGCAAAGTAGTATTACCACAGGACAGATCTTCTCCATCTTGTTCCATGGGATCGGCCTCATCCTCAGATGATGCCCAGCCACCAGATCGCCCATTGGGACTTCTGCTAGAAGAGGCCACACTATCCAATGCATTCCACAGTTTCTCAGCATGGTTTGCATCAACAGCAGTCTCGTCAAAACTACCCCGCCTAGGTGATAAAGAACCTACCGTGAAAGAAAAGCAATTGTATTCAAAGATTAACAAAGCTACTGCTATTTTGATGCAATAACACTTTTTTTCAGGGGTAGAAGAGGCATGAAATAAACTATTCAGGAATTATACAATACTCAAGTCATCAAGGTAAACTGTGAATGAAGCAGTGTTGCAAACAAGTGACAGCAGAAAAGCTTTCCATTGACATCCATCCACAATAGTTTGAGGATATTCTACCTGCTTTTCATTTAGGAGAAGCAAAGAGAAACTAACATACCATCATCATCAATCATTGGGTGATAAGGAGTCTTGGGTTCAGTGATTTTCTGCCTTACAGGCTTATTGGCTTCAATTTCTCCCAGATTGGTCTCATCCCATTTTACACGATTTCTGTTACCCCTGTGCATATGATGAAATTAGCATACCACAAGTACTAGCTCAAGTTATGGAATGCTAGTAAAGTAACATCTTTCAGTTGCTAATAAACATAGTCAAATCAGTCAAAATGATCGTGATAAAAACCAGAAAACAACATTCCATTAATGCATATAATGTTCAATCACAACTATGAGAAATTTAGCTATCTTGAAAATAACTGGCTCTACTGTGCACCATAAGAATTATAAGACCCATAGCCAACTAATCATGTCAATAACAGGCAAATAAAAATTCGGCAGAAACATTACAATGGTGCATGAAGTAATAAGAATTTCAAAACAAACCTTCATTATTCTGAGCTATATATGTATCAATCAAATGTACCATCAGCAAAATGAAGTTATGCCAGAAGAAATGAAACATGAAACACAGTAGCAATTATTATTGGCAGTGCGAAAGTAACACAGCAGCAACATGTTTTACACCAAAAATTCTAAAAGGACAGTAAATAAAGAGAACTATTGGGGGAGAACTATTTAAGTTACTTCATGTTTTCAGAACTTGCAATCTTCTTAATCACCAATCTCACAAAAAGTAGAAGCTGATTGACCTGATTGCAGTGAGTCATGAGAAAGCAACAAGTTAAATTGTGTTATGAAACCAGGCAAACGATATGCTGCATAATAACAACAATGGATAACTTGCTAAAAACGAAAAAAAATAAACACGTGATAGCTTATTAAGAAACCATGCTATCATCAAAAGGCGTCCCTCCACCAGATTTTAAGGATTGTTGATCAAATTAGAGAGAACAGGATACTGCCTATGTCAGAGGTCCTATGGAAACAAAACCATCAAAACTTGATAACAAATTAAAGGATGAAAGCCACTAGATCTCAAAACACCTACAGTCTGCAGATTAATCAAGGGGAATACAAATTTTCATCATGCCAACTTTGTTGGACACCGAAAAGAATCACTGGAGTTATTTTTATGTGATATTACTTCTTTCCATACTGCCCCAACTCAAACCAATTTCTCAACAAAGTTGAAAAATAACCAATCACGACCCCAACTCCTAACTGGTAAAAGGTGAATAAATGGATACACAGATTAATGACCCCAAACAGAACGTTCCATTTCCTAGATGAACAAAAAAAGCAGGACAAAACAAATCCCTTGAATTGCCTGTTAGAACAACCGTATAGAGCACAGGGGAACAACTCATGTCCTTTCACAAGGCTGTCCTTTGATGCAAATAGAGACATCAACACAAATGACATGCTATGTATCAATCCCTCAAACACAAGGAAAAGATAGAAAATTTTAACCATTCAACGATTTCCAAAAGGTTATTCTTTGATTCATTTTAACAACTTCAACGATATTTTCTCGAGAATCAAACGGAAAGCGCAGATGGGTATATTACAATAAAACCAATTAAAAACGCATAATAAATTAAAGAAAATTTTCTGCACCTTTTCGCTTGCTTTCTCCCTGTGGGATTGCAATCACTCTCTCATTTCGTGCCTTTCCTGTTTTATCAACTTTCCTTATTGACAATTGCTATCCTTTGTTTTCCCATATTGTCCTTCTCTCCAGCTGTATCCACGATTGAGCCATTATGTGATGGGGACCAACGTCATATCGAACAATCCAGCGATCATGACCGTTATTGGGTTGACTTTCTATCAGAAGAAAAGACCACAATCCCCGGACCATTAGATCAATGGTGAAGATCAGGCCACGTAAGCTGTTGACCTGAGACTATGGGTCCCCACCCCTTATCCTCGAAGCGTAAAAAAAATCTTCATAAGGGCAGTACTGGAAAAATGATGAAAAATACCGGAACCAGCAAAAAAACGTTGATGTTGAAAAAATGGAGTGAAGGAGAGAGAATCCTCAAGAAACTAGAGGACTGGAAAACGAACCCAACTCTCCTGGAGCTCTGTGTTTTGTTTCTCGGTCACCAACATCAGAAGCATCCCTGTACTTGGGTGGCTCATGTTTTGGTATTATCGCTACTGTATCATAGAAGTGGCTTTTATGTGTTCCGCTTGATTGTTTGCCACCTATTGATAATCATCATTTTCTTGATCTGGGTTGTTATTTGGGTTCTTAATGCTATTTTTTTATCTGGGTCCCGAATAAAGTTGTGTTCTTTGTTCAATTTTGGATCACGGATCACTAAGATTTGATCAATTTGGGATGAGATTTAGAGGGTTTTCTATGGTGGCTAACTGATTTCATCGAGTACTTGATTGTTGGTATAAGTCTTTTATTAAGCAAGTTAGTGATCTTTTTTATTTATTCATGTGATGTCTTAATGGGGTGGAAGGTGAATTGAGTGGAGTATAAAGGAGAATCAAAAGTGATGTCATTTGAGATTGTTAGTTTTGCCAATGTTTTCGTAAATTTCGGTGAGTTTTTATATGTTTGAATGAAAAGTGGTCAACTTTTGTTTTTAAGAGTTTTATTGAAGTTAGCTGTAGAGTATGTACAATCGTCAAGGATTATTCTTCTGGATGTTGTATGTCGATAATAGCTCATTTTGTGCTATATTGCTCAAGACAATTTCTGTTACAACTTTGATAGTATTAACTATGGTAGGGAATTCGTCCCTCTTTCATTTTTCAGTGGGTCAGTTGATGATTATTTTCTTGACAATTGTCATTATTGCATTTGTAATGGATTGTGAGTGTGTTACTAAGTTCATGAATATTTAAGCTCACTATGTGCTTCAAATTTGTGTTTGAAGTACTAAGATACCTTATCTGTTCAGTAGGAACTGTTTATTTGTTCATCATAGTGTTATTGCAAACATATATTGTGCTTGTCTTAAAGACTACAATTCAGTACTTCTATAGCCATCATAAACCATTTAATCAATCAATTAGTTAATTAATCAGTACTTAAGAAAGGAACTGATAAAGTAAGTTATAGTCTGCCATCTGGTGATGCAAAAGAAGCAATATTTCTTGTCACATCAATCTTATACCTTTGATTTCTATGTTGCAGGTTTGTTTTAATGAGAAATGAGAGAGATTGAATTTGAATAAGTTCTTACGTGACGATTGGGAGAAATTCCTAATTTACTGAAGGAAGACTACTGAGAAATGTTCTCATTGTTTTATGGGCTCTGGAAATATGTCTTCATTAAGGCAGAATTCCATGTGCTCATTCTTGGAATTGACAAGGCTGGGAAAACGGTATTACCTTCTTTTCAGCTCTATGTTTGTCATGTGTGCTGTTTTGCATAATGTCATCAATAAATATTGATTTTTTTTTCAGTCATTCTGCTGAACTGTATCATCCTTTTCCATTGCAATTTGTAGAGTTTGCTGGAGAAGTTAAAGTCAGTATGCTCGAACTTGGAAGGCCTGCCTCCCGATCGAATTGTTCCAACTGTTGGACTTAATATTGGACATCTTGAAGCATCAAATGCAAAACTTGTGTTCTGGGACTTGGGAGGGCAAGTATGTTATAACATCTCTGTTACACCTTTTCAGCAATCAGAGCAATTTATTGCTAGTTTGGGCTTGCATATATAAATCTAGCAATATGGGCAGGGTAAAGCCGTCACTTATGCTTATCAACTACCTATGGAACAGTTTGGTTTTGTTTTTTTGACCGACTGTTATTCTTAATATGGCCCCAGTTAGACACATGAACAAAAACAAAAGTTCACAGAAACCTTTTGCTTTGCCAGAACCTGTTAAGTGACGCAGCAAGTAAACTGTGTCTCATATTTATGTTATTTGAAGATAGGATTTAATGCTCATCAATTAAAGTCTCTTTTGCACAATTTTCTGCATTTTCAGCCTGGTCTTCGTTCAATTTGGGAAAAATATTATGAAGAGGCACATGCTATTGTATATGTTATAGATGCTGCATGCCCTTCACGATTTGAAGATGCAAAATCTGCATTAGGTAATGTATCTTGTTGTAAGACTAGGTACTTTTTTTTCCTCTTTCAGTGAGCATGTTAGTATGGGAATTTTATGATGTAAAGAAAACATTGTCTAACAGAAAAAGTCCTAAGGCATGAGGATTTGCAAGGAGCCCCTCTTTTGATAATGGCAAATAAGCAGGTATGTCTTTCTGTCTAGGTTCCAAGCTTGTGAATCTTGTTCTGAAATTTCATGAACTTAAATATAGGGGCCATATCATTTTCAAAACTACAAGCAGAATGAAAGTTGTCAGTTTTCCTTCATAGGCATCTTTTGGATGACAGGATATTTCTGAAGCTGTATCAGCTGAAGAACTCGCTCGATACCTTGATCTCAAGAAGTTGGATGAAAGGGTTTACACGTTTGAAGCTGTGTCAGCGCATAATGGGTGAGTAGAAATTTGAAAATGAGATTGCTCTATCCTTAAAGACATTGATTGTGATGAGGTGCCTTTCTCAACCCAACTGCAGCAAACTCATGCATTTAATCTGGTTTGCAGGATGGGGATTAAGGAGAGTGTAAAATGGCTTGTGGATGAAATGGAGCGGAGCAAGAGAACTGAAATCTTGAGAGTTCGTGCTGGTGTAACAGGCCCTGGTGCTTAGTTAAAGTGGCACAGAATTGCAGCCTTTTTTCTTCTTTTGTAGCTTCTGTAAGTACACAGGGTTGATACCAGTGTATTAAATACCGTACCAGTACCAGTACTGGATAAGTCCCGAAAACGGTACTGTACCGGTACCGGTTAATACTGGTACCGTTTCGGATAATTATTTAAAATTATAAATTAATTTGTA
>JAOXYD010000007.1:14913265-14926114 GCA_028565735.1 Pinacopodium congolense
TGAAATGCCATTTCTTCAATATTTTCTTTTCTTCTGGCGGGCTCTTGCACTGATTGCAGACATGACAGCTTTTTTAATTTCTTGCACTTTTCAAAAATTCGTTCGGGAGTGCTATTTTTCTGTTTAAGAACCTCGATTTCGATCTGTGCGAGAAAGATGGGGGTGAAGCACTTGTGGGATATCTTGGAATCCTGCAAGAAAATCTTACCACTTCATCATCTTCAGTTAATTCCTCTTCTATTTTTTTCCCCTACTGTTTCTCGGCAACCAAACATCCCACACCTGGGATTTGCTCCATTTTCATTTTGGTTGATGCTGAAAAGGTTTGTTTTAGTGACCCTTTACTTAATTGTTTTCAGGAACAAGAGGGTGTGCATAGATCTTTCCTGTTGGATTGTTCAACTTCACACCGTAAACAGATCGCACTCTGCAATATCAGAGAAACTTTACCTTAAGAGTCTTTTTCACCGTCTCAGAGCTCTCATTGCCTTGAATTGTAGCGTTGTCTTTGTTACCGGTACTTGGTCCAGTCCGTTGTTTCACTTGGTTATTGCTTGCCATTGAAGTCTTAAGAAGTTTTTTCCTTTTTGAGGTGCTTAGTTTTAGCAAAGTCAAGTTTTTTAATCTTTGGTTTTCTGAATTCGAGTGTTTCAATGTATTGTAGCATTTGTCCATATTGTGGCCATTTCAAAAGCGGTCACTTTGTACTCACAAAAGCATTTATTTTCAGCAGCATGTCTCCTTTAGTTTTATATAGAATTTAGGCATTAGTCATCGCTGTTTCGTTCCTTTGTAGATGGGGCAATTCCTGCTATCAAACTAGCAACTTATAGGCAGCGCTTAAAGTCGGGAATCGAGGTAGGAAAACCTTTGTTTATTGTTCTGAACAGTTCAGTTTCTTTCACTTCTGCAGGTTAGTGTTTTTGTTTTCTTTCCTTCTGTATAGTAACCTTCAAATGGCTTCTTTGAACTGAAGGTTTCCCAGGATGAATTGAATCAACAAAAAGTATGCTCACTTAAGAGAAACACGGGGTCTGAGTTCTCACGCATGATCAAGGAAGCGAAAGTCCTTGGACTGGCACTTGGAATCCCTTGTTTAGATGGGTACTTCAATGAAGTTATCTCTGTTACTCTTATTGTGGAAATTACTGTTGAAGGTGAATAAGGTTGAATCATTTTCTCATAGATGTGAAAGTTGAACTGCTTGAGAGAAAGTAGTTTATGACTGGTTCTCTTAGAACTTGATAAGACCAATGAATTAATGATGAAATCTTGTTCCAAGAATGTTGATACTTACAAAAATACTATGAAATTAGTGAGGCGACAATTATTTATGCATATCAATTCCTAGGGTAATTGCTGCCACCTTTGACAAATTCTTTCTCTGCCTTTCTTTTTCTCAATTCCAGAATTGAGGAAGCTGAAGCACAGTGTGCGTTACTCAATTCAGAATCATTGTGCGTAAGTAGTAAAAATTAGTATGGATTCAATTTTATCCCTTGGATAAATTTCTAAATTCCTTTTTTTCTTTATTTTCTGTTACTGCTCTATTGTCAGGATGGTTGCTTTAGTTCAGATTCAGATATCTTCCTTTTTGGTGCAAGGACGGTGTACAGAGATATATGCCTAGGTGAGCAGTTGGAGAGTCTTGTTGCTTATTGATCTATTGAATTATTTGCTCATCATTAATTTTAACTGCTACTAACCAGTTCTTTTGATGCTTAGCGGAAGGTGGTCATGTTGTCTGCTATGATATGGCTGATATTGAAAGAAACCTTGGATTTGGAAGGAACTCATTGGTAAGTTTCTTTGGTCCATACCTCTCAGAAATTCCTGTTTAAGTTTTTCCTAATAAAATGAAACTCATTAAAAGCTCACAAAGCATGGATATTCTGATGTCTTGCATTTTCTTTTGATCTGTGATTGCTGGTATATTGCGTATTCATTATCTTTGTGTCTCCAGATTACACTGGCCCTTCTTCTTGGGTGTGATTACTATCAGGGTGGTCACGGTTTTGGTCCAGTATGTTTGAATACTCCACTGCTTCTTTACTGTATCTATTTCTTTCTCATCCATTCTTCCTTTTGGGTTTTCCTTAGTCCATGCACTTAACACGTTTGAATTGGCCGATATACTGTTATACTCAATGGCTTTAGGAATCAGCTTGCCGGCTTATCAAGTCTGTTGGAGAAGACAGTATCTTTCAACAAATTGCATCAGCAGGACTATCTTTTGTAAAGAAGACAAAATGTTCAAAGACACTAAGTCAGAATGGAAATTCAAACACATTGCATTCTACGAATGATACCAGGGGTGATGAAAAAGAAAAAAAAAGACCTTTGCTCGAATATTACTGCCATTGTTTTGCATCTGTTTCTATAGTGCAGATGCTAGTTCACTATTCTACTTCTGCCTTAATTCTTGACACCTGTTGTAGGTAGCAATGATAATTCCGAATCATGGAATCCATGTTTGCAAGTTATAAATGCATATTTAAAACCGAAGTGCCACTCTGCAGATTCTGATGAAGTCCATAGGTAATGTAGCTGACGTAATTGCTGATTTTATCTATCATGTGAGGTATTCATTTGATAAAATGATTTTCATCTTTCCATCCTGAATGTAACTAATTCTTTTCTGGTCGTTGTATAAACATGTTCATTTCACGGTTAAGTTTACATGTACACTCTTTCCATTGGGTTTTGATTCCACTCAAGCACAAATCTAGTAGACTTTAGCTTTCTAGGACTTGGCATCTCAAGTAGCACCATAGTTTCTATGATCTTTCTCTTTTTCTGCTATATTTTCCACAGGGCTCTGGCACATCTTCCATTTCAAAGGGCTGAGCTTCAACAAATATGCGCTCAGTTCTTTGGGTGGCCTTCGGAGAAAACAGGTCTTTATTTCTCTCTTACCATGCAAATTGTTTTAGATGTAACATTAATATAATAGCTTCATTTACATGGTAGCTTCATTGTAGATGAGTATGTCCTTCCAAAAATTGCCGAAAGAGAGCTAAGAAGATTTGCCAATTTACGCTCAGCTTCATCACAACATGGAGTTCAGCTTCCTTTGTACGAGGTACTAGCTTCACCTCAACTAGCCAGTGCCTTATGTTCCTCCATATTGGTTGGTTTACACTCTTTGGAGTTGTTGGTCTTTATGATATATGTATTCAAAATATTTGTCCTCCTCGTTATGAAGATTCCAAAAGGAACTAAGTGAGTCAAATGTGTTCCTAATCGCAGCTTTAAAATCCAGTCTCCATCCTGGCTTTACAGACGTATGAAAAAATGAAATAGGTGTACTTTATGAAAATCCAAAAATTGTTTAGGCATACTTCACAGAAACAACTTGGCCTTTTTGTGGGAAAGCAATTGCTTCATGCACTATTTTTACAGTAAAACTGAAGCATGTCAATATGCCATTCGTAGAAATCATCTCCATCTATTGTTGCTAACCTCTGAGCAAAAACCTTGTACTGCAGATGCCAGTTAAATGCCCAGTGACAGAAATTGTCAAGCATCGGAAAGTACAAGGAAGAGAGTGCTTTGAGGTGTCGTGGGAGAGGCTGGACGGGCTTAAGACCTCTATAGTTCCAGCAGATCTAATAGAAAGGTACTATCTATGATTGCTAGGAGTTTCTATATATTCAAAGTAAGCTGGGCTTTCGATTACTTTTCTGCTTGAAGCTTGGAGAGTTGATAGTTTATGATCTACACCCTCCAAACAAAAACGGTACTCTTGGAGAAAGCCATAACTGTGGCCAGTTAAACTGCTGGACATATCTGCAATATGTTTGATGCATGCATGCAACTAATCTGAGGTTTTAAGTAGCTTTACTGTTGTTACACACAAAATCTCAAATGATTCACATTTTGATTCAGTGGATTGCTTTCCTTTATTTCTTTCCTTATCTTTTCAGTGCCTGCCCTGAAAAGATAACCGAGTTTGAAGAGCGGAAAGCTCAGGGCAAGAAACAAAAACAACAGAAAGGAAGAGCAAAGAACTCAGAAAAGAATTCTGCTACTGCTGACTTAGATGCAAGACTCCAAACTTTGTTGCTGGAAATAGAATCAGAAGGCAATACAGTTTTTAGTTCCTCTCATTCTTCAGAACTAGCTATATCAATTGATAATGCCACCTCAAGTCGGACAAACCACAAAGCACTTGATGCAGAGTGGGAAAGAAGCAATGAAGATAATACTCTAAGCTATAATGGTAACACAGGTCTAGCTCAAAATCAGGTCATTGATCTTTGTAGTCCTCCCCCATCAATAAACTTGCCTAATTCCTTGGGATCCCGACAAGGGAATGATCAAGTTGTTGATGTAATAGATTTAAGTGACTCAGAAACTGAAGTATCACCTGAACATGCAAGGAAGGCAAGAGAACTAAGATTGTTCATAGCTAGCATTAGGGATGACATTTCTTAGAACTTTTTTTTTTTTTTGGGTTCTAGTAGATGTAGTATGCCTTCTTAATTATGTCTCTACCTTCTATCAACTTCTTTGGTTGTTACTTTTAAACAAAACACAACAAAAGCACACAAATTGGGATCACTAGAAAGAGCAGTCATAAAGTTGACAATTCATATTGACACTTGGATCACCAGAAGTTGACACATTAAGACAGGTTGAAATACTCTCTCAATACCATATCAATCAATTTTGCAACATGAAATTCAAGGTGACGGATTATGTGAAGGGTAGGGATAATAAATCAGGTCAGAGTCTAGACCTCCGGATGTGCGAGCTTTAATGTGAATTTTCGCTCTGTAACCTGTTCGGATTGATTGTATTATGTTCTAGATTTTTTGGGATGTATATATATATATATAACCCTTTTACTATGTTAGCACTTTCTTGGATCGAAGGCTCACTATGCTGGCCATGTAATCAATTCTAATATGCTATGTTCTACAAGTGCACTCGTGACAATGGGATATTAACTATTACAAAAAAGTTTGTGTGTACAAGTAATTAAAACTCATTTCGACAAAAGACCTATAGATAGGAAAACTTCATGGAAGTTAATCAATTTGTAATCTATATGCCAAGTCTTTTGCAATCCTTTTAGCATTATCCAAGAACTGAAAGCATTTTGTAGGGTCACCATCCTGCAATGCCCACTTCAAGTTCAAAAAGAATTCCCTATAAGCATTACTACTAGGTTTTTCAGTACTCCGATCTGGTTGTTCATCATCCATCAGTAAGTTTTTTATCAACTCGCTCGAACCCAATTTATCTCCTACTCTGTTGTTCACAGCAGCTTCCAGCCTAGAAGACATGGCAATGGCCCGTCTGATACATGATGAAGGTAGCTGCAACAGTAATGGAGTTTCCATGAAAAAGAAAATACAAATTCTTCAACAAACTGAATGCAAAGTCATATATAGCTCAACAACCTGGCCTATCTTTATTAGGGTACAGAATTACAGTTTACCTGAGCAAGCCGAGCGACTTTAAATCCAAAACTTTTCTCTGAAACACCAGGTGCCAGCTTGTAAAGGTAAGTAACATCTTCACCATCAAATTCCGAGTCTGTGGCTTCTGTACTTTTCTCCGAAGTCAGATAAGAAACATGGTATGTTCCCACAGAGCCTGGAAATTCTCTCTTAATGTCAGCAATTTTTAGGTAGTGAGTTACAAAAAGGATCATGCTTTTCTTTTGCTCCAGCAGATGGTGCAACGCGGCATATGCAATAGCTTCACCATCGTGCGTACTTGTCCCTCTACCAAGTTCATCAATGATAACCAGTGATTTTGCTGTGCATTTGTTGAGTATATAAGAAGCCTCGCTCAGTTCTTCCAGAAATGTGCTTCTACCTTGTTGAATGCAGTCAGAAGCTCCCATCCGAGTGTAAATGTGATCTAGCACATGCAATTTTACAGAGAGTGCTGGTACAAAGGAACCAACCTAGAGGGATGAGAGGGCAACTTTGAATGAAGTGGCCATGGGAATTTATTTTGTCAAATAAAAGCAACAAAAGGGAAACTTTTGTATGAATTCATTGAAACCAGTAGGAAAATATGTTCCAAGAAAGTCGAGACTTGAGATAAGTATTTAAATGGACATGACCAGGAAAGAAAATCCAATGGCCTGCAAATATTATGAATAAATGAAGATATAAATAACTACAGTCTACCTGAGCCATCATAGCAATGAGAGCAACTTGGCGAATGTAGCAACTCTTTCCTCCCATATTCGGTCCAGTAATAATTTGAGAATACTCTCCATTTGCATGCAAATTAGTGTCATTTGGTACAAAATTATCTTGCAAAATGGTCTCTAGAACCTGTTTGAGATAATCAAACATATAACCAACAAGAACAAACTATTGAAGCATAATCACTCACTCCTGTAATAGAATATCACAATCCATTGAGCTTGAAGCCTCAAAGATGTTCTAGCATGCCTTAATTTCAGACTCCACAGCAAACCATAATGCAGCAGCTCATCACCTCACCATTTAATGAGCATAATATAGCCTAAAGTTGCAACTGACTCACAAACAAAATAATTTTCTTCATCATGCTAAACATGAAATAATATGGTATTTTTTCAATCATCTTGTAAGCTGTAATCAGTAAGATCAAAAGAAATAGTTACTTATTAGGGAATAGAAGAAGCACAGTATAATAACAGGTAGCATGAATATTTTACCGGGTGACGACCAGAGCAGATATGTATCTGAACAGGTTCTTCATCATCCACAAATACTGGTTGAGTGAAATTCTGCAAGCCATAAGTACAAAATCACATTGCATCAAGCTAGCAGAAGTTAAGAGATAATAATAATTTTAGCACACCTTGTTTTTTGAAAGAGTAGCAAGCGCATGCAGACAATCCAACGTTGCAAGAGCTTGAACAGCAGCCTGAAATTCAGCATAATATTTACCAAACCCCACCAAAAAACTATCCCAAGCAGTTCGACAAACAACCATTAGTTCTTCATTGGCCAGTGATAGTTTGTCTAAGCCTGTGATTACTTCTGGTGGGTGGTATCTAATGGTTTTCTTAGTGCTGTTCACCTTGACCCAGTTCAATGGTACCTTGACATCTGAAGGCAACTGTAAAGTTAACTAATCAGCAGTGCAGCATGCAGCACAGCTAAATTTAGAATAGCTGGGACAAAGATGATACAAACACAACCTCAACATAGGTACAAAGTACCCAATATGCAGTAGTACAGTACATGACTGAATAATTTATGGTACCGTATCAATGAAGTAAAAGCATCTTTTTAATACTGGCAGTCTTACCTCTATCAAATGTGTGGTTCCTGATACGCTAAAAAATTCCAACTTGCGCATTCCAAGCTGCTTGCGATAAATACTGATCAAAGAATCCAGCTTGTCCTTTGCCAATTGAACTGATTTCCTGGCTTTTGCAACCTAAGCAAAGTCAATAATTGAGTATAGTTAGAGAAATAAAATGTTACAAATAAAGCATATTGAAAAACATAAAATCGTGACATATGAGATATACAAACCTCAGGAAATTGGCCATTTGAACTTATAATCAAGTTCAGAAGATCCTTTTGTTCAGCTGCTTCCTTATTTAGCATGGACAACAGTTTGGCAGCACTACCCACTATACTGGAGGAAGAAGCAGTCAAAAGTAACTTTTTCAATAGAACAGAGTTTACAATCTGTGCTCCAACTCTGGCATTGTCGGGATCCTCTTCAATGTTAAGTCGCTGAAGCTGTTTTCCAGCATACAGTATAGCTTGAATAACTGCAATGAACTGTCATTTGAAGACAATTTTTTCAACATGCACATCACTTACCAACAGCATCTCTTGTTATTGTCCAGCTAAAAAAAATCTCTTACTTTACCAAGCTAAAAGGCATCATATAGGTCTTTCAGTGCCTTCAGAAGTAGAATTTAAGCAAGCAGCCAAATTATCATTAAAAATCACAATACCAGATTAAAGAAGGAAAGGTTTTTAAGCCCCTCCAAAAAGTTTTGAAGAGGTGCAACTGGTGTTTCACATTTGGCAGAAGGCCATAAAAGCTTAAAAAGGAAAAAATCAGATATCGTTATTCATTCTTGGAGCCATTTTACGACATCATTAGAGCCATGTACAGCCTTTATGAAAATGAACTGAACAGTCTCAAGACAACCAATGATTACCTCAGATGCAGTGGCAGTGTGATGGAAAATTCTGGTTATTCCACGTTGGATATCAGGTGATCTTCCTAAAGTTGTTAAAACAGAAGATAGAACGTAGTAGAAATCAGGCTGTCCAACAAATAAATCAGCTTTCTCCTCATCAATCTTATTATCCCTATGGGAAGCTCTATAAGAGCCCATGGATTCTGCAATCTCAGAAACAGCATCAAGACGTGCATTTATCATGCTTCTATCACACAAAGGGTGAGTTACCTGTATCAGGCATTACTTATTAAGTCTATATAATATAACTCAACAAAAATGATAGTTAAATATATAACATAAGGGCATTACCCAGTGCCTCAGCAGCCTCGAACCTGAAATTGTAAGAGTATGATTCATCACATGAAGCAAGGACCCGGACTCAGATCCGTTTGAATTGTTCCTCAAGACCTAAATGGTAACATGTTAATCCGGGTTTAGAAACAGGGCTTGAAATAAGAACTGAAAAGTTAGGACAAACTAAGGCATAAATCTAAGAGCAAGAAAATTGACTTCTCAAACATGAGATAAAGTTCCTACAATTCAGTCCAAGGAAGTTGGAACATGGCAATTAAGACTTATTTGTCCAAAATTTGATCCTCCTTTGCAACAAATTAGCTATTTTTAAACCGCAGAAAGGATAATAGAATACAAAAGTGAAAAAAAAAATGCATTTTAATGATCAGTCTGAAAATCACTATCTATGCGTATAAACTGTTTAAATGAAATCATCATAGCACAATAGATGCACTAAGTTATTTCAGAAGAATCTCCAACACTCGATGAACCGACTACCAAATGATGGTAGCTCCATCAAGAGAGGCCCTTAGTGAAACCCCATACTTCTATAGTTATTCAGCCTGAGTGAAACCAGTCAATCACCTCTAATTGTTGAAGCGTGTTTGCTGAAAGGTTCATTTCCATATTGCTGGAGAAAGATCTGAATGAAGCTCCAAGCCCCAAAATGCTATCAAAACCAAATTGTTTGAGATAACGGATTGTTAAGGCCAATGCTTGCACAGCCAAATCTGGCATGTTAATGATTTCCTTTCATTTTGAATAGGATGGATATGCATCAGAAGTTAAACAGAAGATGATAAAAAAAAAGAAATAAAGCATTATTATAAGTGATTGGACTTACTACACGGAAAAAATGGAAGGGTAAAACCATATGAAGCACTATCTTTTGCATCAAAACTAAAATAAAAACAAAAAATCAAGTGAAAGAATGTGTTTGACAGACATCTCACCTTAATCAACAAGTTTTCACTTCTCTCTTCTGTCGCTTCTTGCGCTTGCTTACCATTATCAGGTACATTTTCTTGTATATTCTCATACAGAGTCATGATATCAGCAAGTGCACCACCATTGCAGAAGCAATCTCGAGAGGCATGTTCGACGCGAACATTTGAAGCAGGTCCAGCATACGACAGCAGTAACTGATAAACAGACAATCCATAGAGTAAGCTCACCTAAACCACCCTATGCAATTTTCACCACTTGTCAATCCATCATTAATTCTGATCATCTCAGTTCATCTGATTCCTTGTAACATCTTATTTTTTTAACTGAGGTTACTTAAATAGGATTTTATGTACCATTAAGAATAAGGAAATCGCAACCTAAAATCTTAACTGCCCAAGCAAATTTGCTATTACGATTTGAATCAATATGTGATAATGACTGAAAGACACACATCCAGTTAAATCTTTAATTAATTTCAATGTGCACTTATAGCGAAGCAGATTACAAAGTATTAAGAAGAGAATCATTAGGACTAGAGCATGATACAAATATCGTCATATACATGGCAAAAGGCAATGTCAGCGCGTCTTGATGCCAAAACAATCAATGAATATCACAAACCTTTAACATCAAATGAAAAAAAAAAAACATGGCTTCACACATAAAAACAAGAAACCCTTCTTTCTTTCTTTTTTTTTTCTTTCTAATTTTCCAAATCCTTTCACTTTTACTAATGAAATATTAAAGATTTATTTCAACTACCTTCTCTGTCAGCTTTGAAATAGGGTCCCCAAGAAGAAGCTCAGCCGGAGACAAGCTCAACACCACAGCCTCAAGCCCACTCCTCATAAAGCCATCATTGAGCTCACCATAAACTACATCTCCAGTCGAAATCTCAACTGCAACAAATCCAATCCTTACCTCAGCCGCACATGCACAATCATCATTTCCCGCTAAAACACTCTTTTCCACTACACAACACAAATAATTGCTCGCCCCACCACAACCCTCCTCCCTTCCTCCCAAATCCTCAGCCGCCTCCAGTGTAGCCTTTGTATACAAAGCCGACAACCCTCTTGAAAACGGCCCGATTTTATTGACCCCATGGGCCTTAATAGCAGCTGTTTCAGTCTGCTTAACAACACCAACCTTGTAACCTGCACTTACCAATCTCCTAACATGGACATTTAATCGAAAAGTTGGCACGCTTGCAGTCATAAAGTTGTGATCTTTATGAGCATAAATTCCAAGCACTCTCGCCGCCATCTCTGCATCTTCCCCGAAAAACCGGTACTTGTAACCAACCTCAATCATCAAAAGAACATCTGGGTATTTGGCTTTCAGTTCCACCACTTGTTGCTCTAAAGGAGTGAGCTTTACGGGGGGGCTTGAAGCATGGGGTTGTGGGTATTCAGGGATTGGTTCTAGCAATTTGTCGACGAACTTTTGGTGAAGAGATGGGTCGGGAATTGGGTTTTGTGTATGAGGAGAAAGCTTGGGTCTTTTGGGAGCCGAACCAAGGTGTGAAGACAGGAGTTTGCGTTTGGCGGGAGAGAAAGAGACGGTCGCAGCGATTTTGAGAGTTGGGTTTGATGACGAAGAGGAAGACGAAGGGGTGGACGCCAGCTGTGGGGAATCGGTGGTTTTGGGTTTAGGAGCGAAAAAGCGGGAAATGACTTGCTGCTTCTGCTTGCTCATGGCGCGCTTCAGTGGAACGCTCTTACGTTCTGTAACAGTTCATCACTTGCATTACCAACATTCCATAAACTTCCGACATGGAGCGTCACTGTAATAGGCTGCAGTTATATTTAATTTTTAATAAAAATTTTAAAAAATAGTGTTTGATAAAGATTATTTTAATATTTATAAAATATTAAAAATGTTAAATACAAATATATATTTCTTAAAATTTTATTTACAATTATTAATATAATATTTTTAAATAAATTTATATTATATTAATAATTTACATAAACCTTTAGATTCAATTTTTTCATTTAATTTAAAATTTTAAAACTTTAATGTTTTATAAATATAACATTAATTTTAAAAAAGATATCATTCTTAATTTAATTAATATTAAACCTTTTTATAGAAAATATTTATGATTAAAATACGTCTACAAACGAAAATTAATTAATATTAAACTTTTTTTATAAAAAAAAGCCTTTAAAATAATTTATGAAAAACCATCAAGTTTGTAACTTTAATGGTCACTCGAAATACTCCCGTAGCTTAGTGGAAATTTGAATTTTTAGTATTGATTTGATTAAGTTTATTATTTATTATTTTTATTTTTATTTTTATTTTTATTAATTTTATGTATTTTTAAATTTTTGAACTGCTTTTCTTTTAATTTATGTACTCTATTTATGTATTTTTTTAAAATTTTATATTATATTTTTAATTTATATATTTAAAAATTAAAAAAGAAAACAAAAACAAACAAACTTTTAATAATTGATTCCAACTTGTTTTGATTGGATAGGTGGGTTTATATTAAAAAAATCAAATTCACCACAATAAATGAATTTGGGTTTTTTAAATTTAGACTTTTAGTTTGGATTTATTCATTAATTGAAATCGAGCGTGCGCCTACTAAAATGTTTCGGACTTGGGTCTGAAGAAATTTGGGTCCGATTCGTTATCATTTTTATCAAAGATACCCAGTGATCAAATAAAAAAGAACATATAAAATAGCAACAGACGGATCAAACCCTAGACTGGTCCAATGACAAATGGGTGAGAAATCCAGTACTTGGTCAAAACCTGAAAGCAAACCCTAGATCACGATAGTACAATAGGCCTGTTTTAAGGTGGCAGAGACTGAAAATGAAAGGTAATCAAAAATTAGAAATGGAAAAAGGGGGCCATTCAAGTTTAATTTGACCTGAAATTAATAAAAAAAATTTAATTAATTGAAGTTATGTTTTAATTCTTAATATTTGTACAAGAATTTGAAAACAACTACCATTCAACTGCAATATTATGAATACCGAATTGACACAGTACTGAATTTGGCTTTGATACGATGTAGTAGTATTAGTACAAGTTAATACTGATTATTATTTTAAATAATTTTTTAAAATTATAAAATAATTTTTAAATTTTATAAAATTTACAAAAATAACTCCCAGTTATATTGTACTATATAGTTTTTAACTTAAGTAAATATCAAAAAATCATCATGTATTTTCATAATTTATTAAATACCCTCTGTACTTTAAAAATATCATAGACCCCCTAAAAAAATGAAAACTATTAAGATAAAATTGTTATAATTAAGAATAATTAAAATAACTATTTCAATTAGATAATTATTTTTAATGAATTAATTAATTAATTATAAATTAAAAAATATTAATTTAAAATTTCAAATTAAATTAACTATAAAATGCATATTTATATTCATAATATTTTTATTAAAAATAATCTTGGAATAA
>JAOXYD010000007.1:14933802-14948037 GCA_028565735.1 Pinacopodium congolense
AATGAAAGATCCGAGTTTGTATCTTTACACTCAACAATATTCGAATGTGCAATAGCTTTCCTTTATCAGGTTTGTTTTTCACTTTTGGATAACGCTTTTTCCAATGCCATTTTTTCGATAAAAAGCATATTCATCTTTACTTAATTTAAGCTTCGACTTCAATATCCCTTTCTTTACTTTTATTCAATTCTGCAAGTAGCCTTTGACTACCCAAACTTCTGCTAATCCACTTATTCATTCTTCCTTTGTCTTCCTTCTTAATTCACGATTATGCAAAGCAGTTGTAACTTCACTAAAGGCCCGTTTGGAAACGTTTTGGTTTTTGGATTTGATTTTCAGATTTTCTAAACATAAAAATTAATAAATAATATCACAGAAATCAAAAAATATATATTTTAATACAGCACAGAAATCAAGACAAATAACATAAAAATCTATAAAAATACACAAAACTCAATATAAAAATATAACATCCACAACCAAAAACCACAACCAAAAGCTTAATCAAATGGCCCCTAAGAGATACATCAACCTTCCCACAAAGTAAAGTAGTTTCAAGAAATTCAAACTCCTCAGGAAGATATCCCAACAACATCAAAGCCAAATCTTCATCTTTAAATGTCACGTCCAAATTCATTAAATTAGTAACTAATTGATTAAAATTGATGATGTGATCATTTATAGTGGTATATGGAATATAAGAGAAATGAAACAAACTCTTCTTCGTATGAAACTTATTCTGACTGCTTTTCTTTAGGAATTTCTCTTCTAACAAGTTAAATAATTTAGATGTAGAAGTTTATTTCGAGAAACCATACTTTTACTCTATCGAAAGACACGATTGAATTGTACCACTTGTCAAAAGATTTATAGTCTTCCAATCTTTCTCCTCAACATTATCTGGTTTCTTTTTTTCAATGGTAATGTCAAGACCCTCCTGAAAAAAAGCATCTTGAACCGCACTCTGCCATATAACGAAATGACCCGTATCATCAAAGATATCCACCGTAAATCTTACATTTGTCATAACAGTCCTTATTAAAATAGACGAGTAGAAGTTGTCGACGTTGTTGGTGCAGTCGTATCTTTGATTTTTGTCATCTCTACTACAATTTCTATTCAATAACTGTTAATGCAGAATGTCAATAACCCAAGGAAAAATCTTTTCTAATGTGGCACATCAGACTATGTTGCATTCATAAAGCATTTTAAGAAAAAAATCTTAGCTTTGATACCAATTGTTGTGAAATTTGGGTTAATTTAACCAAGAATGACAAATTTACCTTGAGCACTATTACCTAAGTGAATAGAGTCTGAACGATTGTACTAAATATCATATCAAGTAAATTTTCAGGAAAGATTGGAGGGTCACAAATGGTCCCACTTAAAACCCAATCTCCTAGACAAAATTTTTCTAAATATATAATTTAATAGTATAATAATTTATTATAACTATACTCGAAAATAACTATTAAATAGACAAATAAAGAACACCGAAATTTAACGAGATTCAGTTAATTATATCTACTTCCTATGATACTACTAAATTAATATTTCACTATTTTTAGAAAATTATACAAATAAAGTACTACAAAAATAGAGAAAGAATCTTGTCTAATGAAAAACAAGTTTTAGATAATGTCTAAGGAGGGGGAGGAGGCTCTTTCCATAGTTTTAGAAGTCTTCACTAATCCTACACATTTTCAATGTAAATTTATGAAATGAGCTAAAATTTGACCAACTAACCATTATAGTGAAAAATTCTATCATTTTACTTCTTACAAACAAAATAGTTGAAATTAACAAAAATAATTTTATTAACGAGAAAATCATTATGTAGTAGGATGCTAATATCATAGAAAGTCTCTCCAATGTCCTAGTATCATTGAAACTAACTAGAGATGATTGAAATATCTTAAGTCACAATCACTCTTTAACGAGGCAACTCCACTTCCAGTCTACTTCAACACTTACAGCTCATTTGAATTGAATGTTTTCTTTTTAAATTTGGCTAAAGCTACGTTATATTACATTTATACAAAATAAAGAATTAATATTTGATGGAATTTAAAAAAGAGTTTAATATTTATAAAATAAAAAAGATACAAAATTTTATTTGTAAGTAACGCTGTAGTAATTTTTAATAAAGTATATCTCATAAACAATTTACATAGACTCACAAGTTTATGGGCCATTTGATATCATTTTTTAGTGGTTTATTTTATTTTATTTTTTAGTTTTGATTTTTACTTTTTTAAAGAAAAACATAAATTTATTTGTTGAAATAAAAAAATTGAAAACACAAATTTATTTAGTTGAAATTTATAATAAAACTAATTTAGTAATAATAACCAAGTATAAAATAAAATCTATTGTACACTTTAAAAAATACATTAGTTAATAATTTATGTTAATTATTTAATATAAAAAAATGTTTTGAAAACCTATTTTCGAAAAAGTAGAAAAAACACAATTTTATTATTATTTTTGTTTTTCTAATTTTGAAAACAAATAAAAAATGTAACAAATATTTTTTCCCTTTGTTTATGCATTTTTTAAAACAAAAGGAGAAATAGAATCTATACTAGATACTAAATACCTCTTTAGTTTTGAAGTTTGATTAAAAAAATTAAAGAATTACGAAAATTCCTAGCGTAATACAATTTTATTAAAAATTTACTATCCTAATAATTGCAAACGAAACTTTGCTAGAAAATTAAATTTTTTGTTAGTCTTACGATATTTTTTAAATGTTTTGCAAATGTCATACTCCTTTTTTATGTTGTTAAATATTAATAATTTTTAAAATTTTTAAAACGTACATTAATTTTTGCAGTCATCATTTAACTAAAAATTATTAATAAATTATAATCATGTGAGAAAATTAATTTAATTAACATTTATAAATTCAATGTTTTTGTTTTCATCATCTTTTAAGTTATCAAAATAAAAATAATTAATATATAAAGACTTAGGTGATACTTTAAAGTAATAGATTAGTGTTTTAAATACTCTACCAATATCGATATTAGATTGACGTCGAAAACAGTATTATACCGGTACCGATTAATATTGGTACCGTTTCGAATAATTATTTAAAATTATAAATTAATTTTTAAATTTTATAAATTTTATAAAATAGTTTATAAATGTATTATATTATATAGTTTTTAACTTAATTTTAAACTTAAAAATATCAAAAGACAAAATTTTTCTTTAAATTTTTTTAAAAAATTAAAAAATTTTAATTTTTTTTCTTCAATACTGACCGATATTTAAATATAATATTAATTTATAATATTTCGTACCGCTTTTCGTCTTGTAAAGTATGAAATTTAATTATTGTAATAGATACATATTGCCCTTTATGTTTAGTGTGAACCACTTAAATCATCGCCGAAACTGTAAATGATAATTAAAATGGAAGATTGGTTTAAGTAATATTGGAGGATCCCTAAGTCCATTGTAAAGTTTCTAACCTCTTAAATTCATCAATATTCTTAAAATATCATAAATAAAAAATTTGAAATTCATCATCAATTACTCAAACTATATATATTATTAAATTTAACATCACAGGATCCTTAAATAAGTTATTTAAAATTTATATTAACAGATTCTTGTACATTTTTTTCAATATAAAACTACAAATTTGCTTATTATATCTATGAGAATAATTTATCTGTCTAATTTATATGGGTATTATATGAAGTATCTCTTTACAAAAATAAAAAAAAAGCATAGGTTAAGGAGTTGATTGCTACAATTTCTATTTTTTGTTATAATTTTCTTTTATTTCTATTTAAAAAATAGAAACTTATTTGTTAATATTTGTAAAAAAAATTAATTTTTATTAAATTAAAAAATTTCATAAAAATTAGTTTAATAGTGACATTCAAATATAAAATAAATTTAAATTCTTAATTAAAATATTCTTATGTACTTTAAAAATATATATTAGTTAATAAATTATATATATTATTGAGTGTAAAAAATTTATTTATTAAATATTAAAAATAATATTTTCTTATTTATAATTTTTATTTATAACTTTATAAATTGATAAATAATTTATAAATAAAAGTGAGGGAAACAGAGTCCTATCAGTCATTATTGTGTTTAAAAACAGAAGTAAGAAATAAAAAATATAAATAAATAACAAGCTTAGGGCAATACAAAAAGAGGCGGTCACAACTAAATGAAATCATATCCGTAGATCTAACCCAACTAAGTCCTGATCCAACGGTCATGATGCCTAGAAGTTATCTAATTGCGTGAAAATTGTCCCATTAACTAATTACACAGTCAGGGCTCCAAGAACAAGCCCTAGTTCATATTTTGGTACCAATTTCACTTTAAAATCTAACCTTTTTTCCCTATCCTTTTTCTTCCGATCGAGAGACGGAGGAAGGGAAGCATTATCAATCGAATCATAAGGAAGAAAAAAATGGTGAGCTCACCGCTGGTAAATACGTATCCGCTGTCGAGCTACACTTTCGGGACCAAAGAGCCCAAGATGGAGAAAGACACCTCCGTTGCGGATCGTCTCGCTCGCATGAAAGTCAAGTTCGTTTCTTTTTCCTCCTTTTTCTTGTTGCAGGTTCAAATTTCATTCTATTTTTTTACCCAATTGTAGACCCCAGTTAAACCCTGCTGTAGTCACTATTTGTTTGGTGGAGTCTCGAAATGTCCCACTTGTTTGCTAGTTTGCTGGCGAGGATTTGAGTTTCGAATCCCTTACCTATTTTGTTATTTGCTATTTTCAAATAGTTCAAGTTTGGTAATGGATGATTAGTGTCAGCTAGGTTTGTGAGGCAGTGTATGGTAGTTTTCAAGTTTAATTTTGTTCGAATTTTGATGGGTGCTGTTTTATTTTTGTGTCAGCTACATGAAGGAAGGGATGAGGACAAGTGTAGAAGCGATTTTGCTGGTATGATCTCTAGTCTGTGTCGGTGATCTTTATACTAAGTGGCTACAGAATGCTGTCAATATTAACTGAAGACGTTTGTTATTCTTGTAGCTGTTATTTGCTAGAAGATACTGCTCTAATTATTTTTCTGTGGAATAGATCTTAGAAAAACATTTCTTTTATTGAATTGATTCAAATTGTTCCGTGGAAATATAAGATTGTGTTGGATTATTCGGTTGTAAGAATTGGAACAGATGTTGCAACTTGAAATCAGCTGTCCCTGTTTCGTGGTCTTCCCTTTTTACTTTCCTTATATTATGGTGGAAATTTCATTTTGTGTTGTACTCATCAGAAATGTCTAGTTTTTCACCTCTTTCTTGGCTCAAATACAAATTTGATCCTGTAGGTACAAGAGCATAATCACCCTCACATACTACTACTACAGATCGGAAATACATTCTGCAAACTTCCAGGTGGACGATTGAAGCCAGGAGAGAATGGTACTTTTTCTATCTTTTCTACAATACGATCTGTCCTACCACAGTATTTGTTTTCCTGTTGTGCTTGTATCAAGAAGAGTTCCATTTCAAGTTTTAAACTCAATGCTTCTTATGCAATTCTTGTATGTCTTAACAGAAATTGAGGGTTTAAAGAGGAAGCTGACCAGCAAACTTGGTGCTAGTTCTCCTGCTCTTGTTCCAGACTGGCAGGTATTTTCTCTTGCAAGGGATACAAAAACCTGTCTAATAAAGGATACAAAAATTAAGTTGTAAAACAGATGCATTATCTTTTGTGCCTGGTATATGATGTGATATATGCATTCATAGAACTGTTGTTGGATGGCTTGTCTCTGCATTCTTGCATTCTTCAATCTAGTGGGTACCTCTCATTGTGTATTGCTGTGATATTTTTGGTGAGCATTCCTTGTACTTTTGGCCTCTTCTGCAGATTGGTGAATGTGTGGCCATATGGTGGAGGCCTAACTTTGAGACCATCATGTATCCTTATTGCCCTCCCCACATTACAAAGCCAAAGGTTAGCTAAGTATAGTGCTGTGCCTTGTTTTCTTCTTATTTCTTCATGCAACTTAGTTCTATGTGTACTTATTCCTTTTCTCCCCCCATTCATGGTGATGTAGGAGTGCAAGAAGCTTTTCCTTGTTCACTTGTCCGAAAGGGAATATTTTGCTGTGCCGAAAAACTTGAAACTTCTTGCTGTCCCTTTGTTTGAACTCTACGATAACGTCCAGGTATGATTTTTTGAATTAGAAATTTGTAAACCTGATTGAGCATCTTGGACATTTTGTTATTTTGTTCAGTTTTAATTCAATTCCATATTTGGTTTATAAGTACATATAATTTTAGTTCAGAAGTGAAAGACCTCTTAAATTAGATAAAAGGAGAGTGGTTGATGCATCGAAAGGAGATTAGTGAATATCTCACTTATTAGTTAAAAACTTCTTTTTGGAAATTATAGACTACACTCTTTTGAATTTATTCTTAGTTGCCTCCATGTCTTTGCCAATCAAATCTTCTTGGTGGCAGACATGATCACTACTTTGTAGCCAGTATTATTAATCCTCCAGTGTTCTTATGATGTATCTTGCTTTGTGACAGAGATACGGACCAGTTATATCAACCATACCTCAGCAGCTGTCAAGATTCCAGTTCAACATGATCACTACCTAACTTTTATTGGTTCGAGCTTGCATATTTTTTATACTTTTATTCCAAGAGGCCACAGATGGCATGGATACTGAGATTTGAAACTATGGTGGCTGTTCATGATATACTTTATAGTTAATTAGACTGCATATGTGATCATGACTTGCAGTACATGGAATTGACGACTTTAGTGGCTACTTGTAGGACTTAGTTTGGAATGATTATTATTGTTATTATTATTATTATTGTTTTTTTGGGGACCAAATCTGTTCTGTAACCGCATTGCAACTGGAATGGTCCAAACTTTCTGTATGCTGCTGTAGGAAGTTTAGGGAATACTATATGGCTGCATTTCCTCTGGAAGGTGATATTGCTATCAGTTAAACATTGTAGAGGAAATTTTTTATAAACAAAGTAGCAGAGCATTTGCTTTCCGAATTCCCCTTATTTTGTGTTTGTAATAACATTTGCTGAAGGGGTGTTTATGGGGTTTCAACCTGGAATGTTGTTTGTAGACACATTTTTATGTCTGTGCAATTGACAAAAAGATATGGAGGATTGAGTGGCATCCTAAAAAATCCCTTGAAAGGATGTATAGAAAGATTGTCTTGATTTTTGGCATTGCTTAACAGGTTTATGTTTTTTTTCTTTCGGATGTTGTGTTTTCTTGAGATTGAATTAGGTCAGTATGGTAGTTCCCTTTTCTCAAAACTCAAAACTTGCATGAGGTCTTGTCTAAACTTGCTCAACACCAGCTCCAAGCTCAGAAGCTAGGTGGTAGCAATAAATCTTTATCATTTTAAGGCCTACCTGGGATCCACTGGATGACATATTCGTTTTCTGCTACAATCCTTGATTTATTCCTTAAGTCCCTTTTTCCTTAACCGTGTACCTTCCCCTAGAGCTTCTTGATATTGGGCTTGAAGGGCAATTCATTAAACAGAAAACGAATTTTGGAGGGCTTGAAAGGCATGTTTATTTTGGTTTTGGTTTTTGTTTTTGATTTTCTGTTTTTTTTAAACACAAAAATTAATAAAGAAAACATAATAATCAATACAAAAATATAACAACTATAACAAAAAATCATAATTCACAACTTAATTAAACATCCCTTTAAAAGTTGTGTTTTTTTAAACTGACTTTTCTAGTTATGTAAGTAAATTAGGATTCGTTTGGTTCAATTTTTAATTTGTGTGTATATTTATTGATTTTTACATGTTTTTATTGATTTTTACATTTTTTTTCAGTTTTTATGTTTTATTTATGGATTTTTTATTTTTACTTTTTTATTTTCGAATTTAAAAAACAGAAATTCAAAAAAGAAATAGAAAACCATTTCAAATAACCCTAAGTGACATTAAGGATTTGACTTTGGACTGATCTTGTAAAATTTCTGCACGTTGTAACAGATCAAACAATCTTTTAACACTTAACCTCTATAGTGTCACGGGCTTGAACTTTCCCTACCAAAGATTCATGCGGCACTAACAAACTCTATGATTTGGAATCACTTACTTCGGCTTGAATGCTAGTTCAACCTTTCACAAGTACTTTAATCGAACACTTAGCCATATTTTTTATTCAAGTTGCTTTTGCCAAATGTTCAATCAAAATACTTGTTAGAGGCTGAACTAATATTTAAACTGAGGTAGACGATTCCAAATCGTGAAGTTTACTAATATCGCACGAATTTTTAGTAAAAAAAGCCTGAACTCGTGATAATAGCCATGGGTAAAATAAGAACTAACAATGGTGTCTTTACATGATTTGGTATTGAAAAGTCTCCCCTTTGCACCAATAACACAAGCTCAGAACAATCAGTTAAATGGATTCATCATGTTTGAGTCAATGCATCTCATTTGATCAAAACGCTTTTTAAATAAGAAATAATATGATTGAAAATAAATTTGAAAACTAATTTTTATAGTAAATGTCACATCTATATTTGTTATAGTTATATTTATATGTTCCTAGAAAAAGAACATTAAAAAAGGAGAAAAAAAAAGGCTTGATGTAGGTCATTTAGTTAGAAAAAGAAGAGAGAGCAACATAAATGATTATAGACCTCATGAGTAGAAGTAATCTATTAAGAAAATAAATAGATTAACGAACTTGAATTGATAGTATACTTCTTCTTGCTTGTTACTTAAGAGTTGAAAAAGACAAGTAACTATGAAATGACCAAAGCATTGGAATATTTCTGAAGTCATTGACGTGTTACTGTGTAACGATTAAAGACTAGGATTCATTGGTTTGTGTCATGAAAAATATGCACAATAGTAAAATAGTTTTTAATTGTAATACATTTTCCTAAAATATGACGATTTAAATACTAAATTAATTAGAAATGAATATGGTTGAATAAGATAATAAATTTAATTCGGGTGTTTCAAGTACAATATTTTGATTTTTTATCAAATTTCAAATAAAATTTATCTTTTAATTACATAACATGACATGACATGATTAATTTGAGTAACATTAAATTGAGATATTATATTTTGTTGTTATGTTTTAGATATTTAACTCTATATATATTTGGTTTAATCATGTCTCATGAGAAACAATTTAAGGAAAACCTTTATATAGAGTTATACTCTTTCTCTAAGATGTTCGTACACTTATGGACCAAAATAGAAGACCATCTTCTATTAAAAAAAATGCATTGCATTAATTATTATAATTAGTCCGGCCGAAAGAATGAATAATTTATTTTCTTGGCTAGCTACTATGCCGATTTGTCTGGCATCAATCCAACATCTAGGGATTTCAAAATATTTGTTAATTAAATGATGACGTAAATTTATAAACATAAAACATATATATATATATATATGCATCTATATATATTTTGTAATTTGTAAGTTTATTATATATAAGCTTTGACATTCTACTCTGTTGCTTATGATTATGAATTTGATTCTCAAGCAATCTCGACAAGACATTGACCTATGATTCACTATAAATATATTAAGCGGTTGAGAATCAAATGTTGATTTTTTTTTTAAAGAATGTAACTTCTTATGCAAAGAGGTGCTGTTGTTTTTCAACTCCTTCGATTTGTTCATTTCAATTTATTTTTCTCCTTTTAATAAGTGAAAGTATTTAATTAAATAAAAAGATGTTATATCATGAAAATAATATTCGATTGCTTAGATTAAAAGACAAATTAGATACATAGTGTTCCAAAATCACACAAAAAAAAATATGCACAATTCTTTTTTTGTGTTATTGTATTTAGAAATTCTTTTTTTCATTTATGATGTTTTTTTTTATAAATATAGTTGGTATTGTCATTCGCAATTAGTGCCATTTTCTTATTTGGTACCACAAAAACTTAATTTTCATAATCTTAAGGGTTGGTTAAGGTGACATAATCTAAAGGGTTGGTTCCAAATCTCTTATGAATACAATTAAAATTAATTACATCAAATCCTTTGTTATGTAACATTTTTATATTTCAAAATATGTTTTAAAAATTATTAGTTACCTCTTTATGAGTTAAAAAAATATTCCTTTTTCATTTAATAATGCAATATTTCTATTAAAAACAACAAAATATAACATAAAAAGTTGTATACTAATTAAATAATATCACAAAGAGACAAAAGATAATTATTAAAATATAATATTAAAATACAAAATCGAATCATAATTAGGGTGTTCAGTTCCATTCCGTTCCAGTTGATTCATACTAGATCGAAAACAAAACGAAACTATCAAATACCGTTATGTAGATAAATACTGATCGGTTCCGATAGTATCAGTTGATACTGGAAAAAAATTTAAAAAAATTTTTAAAAAGAAAATTTTGTATTTTAGTCTTTTTGAATTTAAAGTTAAGTTAAAACTACGCAATATAATACATTTATAGACTATTTTACAAATTTTATAAAATTAGGAACTAATTTATAATTTTAAAAAATCATCTAAAACGGTATTGATGTTAACTAATATTAGTACAATACTATTTTATAGACAAATTCAATACCAATACCGATATTTAATTAAGTGATCACAATATCAATGTCATCAAACATGATATTTTGCAAATCAACTCTCGGCACCGAACCAAATGATAAACGATAAAAACAATAGAATCAAAAGAAAAGACCTTCGCATTGAGTGTTTTTCTTTTCTTTTTTAATTAGATAGCCATCGACTATGATACATTAAAACATGTACAAAGAATGCAAATTTGGGGTCTCATCATCCTGCAAATTGTCTCCTTTTCAACACACATAACTCTCGAAGTTGTTAGAGAGATTCCACGATTTGATCAGCAATTGCTGAGCCTGGAATTTGATTACAGGATTTGATCAGCAATTGAACAAAGAAAGTCTGAGTCAGGAGGGACAGGTGGACATCGAACTTGCCTCATTCTTCCTTTTCTTAATGACTTCTAGAGGCATTAAGTCATAATTTAGTGTCTTAACAATACCTGCTCCTATAATACGCTACCAAATCATTTGTTCTTAAACATTTCAATCAGCACCGCCCTGCTTATCAGCTCACCCTAGTGTCGTAATTTATTGGGTATTAACTCATCTTCAAGCTGTAATCATCAATAAATAATTACATGGTTTGGTTATTTAAGTCATACCATAAGCTGGAAGATTATTGGCAATCAGAGTTTACTTTGCAGTTTCTTCCAAGATTAGTTAACAAAATATCGTGAAAAATGTGGAGCATATAATTTAAACTTTTAATGTGGAATGAACTTCAAATAAGAGTATAATTGATCATTTCTAACAGCCTGTTTTATTGAGTTTTTATTTTTATTTTTAAGATATGTAAACTAATGATAAAAATGCGCCAGCTTCTCTTCTATTTATAAATATAGTTTATAAATTTATATAAATAAAACAAAAAACCCTAAACAATAAAATTTGGTTTATTTTTGTTTAATAAAAATCTTTTGTAAACATTTTTTATATTAAATAATTAATACAATATATTAATTAATATTTTTTTAGGTATATCTGAATGCTTTAATATAAGAATTTAAATTTATTTCATATTTAGTCGTTATCACTAAATTTATTTTTTTAATGATAAATCACAACCAAATCAATTTATATTAAAAACAAAAATTGAAAATAAGATATTATAATAAAAATATAAGTGATATCATACTGTTCTTAAATATTTTAAAGGTTTAATTCATATAATATAATAACTTTCAGCGAACTTTTATATCGAATATTTGAATCATTAATATATTAAATAATTTATTTTAAATATATAATTTTAATAGGGATGCGAGTCGTGTGACTTACTTGACATTCTTATACAGTGAAAATCATCACATTAAGTACCTAGAAAATCTGCAATCAGATTTGACTGCTTTTGGAACTTTTAAGGTAACCAAATTCTGGATGTCATATGCAAGTGTGAAGTTGTCAGTTTTAACTCTTCCTGAAGTTGTCAGATTCCTGCCGAAGTCATTACTTTCTCCCAAGTTAGTGATAGTTCATAGTTCAGTAATTTATTACCAATTCTGTCTTCTAGTTACCTGCAAGAAAATTAAATTAACAGAAGCATAGTAGGGATGATTCAAGGTAGGTTTTACTTTTCAAAAATATTTATATTCAAAATTTTCTAGTTACCTGCAAGAAAATTATAAATTAACGCAAGAATAGTAGGAATGATTCGAGATAGGTTTTTGTTTTTAAAAATATTTATATGAAAATTTTTAAAAATTTTTAAAGTTTGATAGTATTTAAATAAAAATTAATATTTTGAAAACATTAAAATTAAATGTTTTAAACATATTTAATATAAATTATAAAATTTTGAATTTTATTAACCTCAAGTTTAAATTAAATATCTTTTAAATGTTAAAATTTCAATCAACTTATCATTCATTAATTAATAAAGATTAATAATCAAATTTTTTCATTAATTAAATTGTTCATTTTCATTATAATTCTAATAAAATGGAGAAATTAGAATCAAATTTATGAGAAAAACTAAGCAAATGATCAACATTATAAATAACTAAAATTCTTATACTCTATAGTCTAATAATTATAGTATAAATCTTATTAGAATGTTAACTTATCATAATTCAATTCGATTTATTTATAGTTTCAAATTGAGTAGAATTTATAATTCAATTTGAATTTCTTAAAAAATATTTAAACACTTTCAAGTATTTAATTTTTTAAAATTTTTGTACAAATCTTATAAAAATAAAATGTAAGCTTAGGAAATAAAATGTATAACTTTCATTGAATAAGGATATATACGGTCCAAAAGCACTAAAGTACTGGGATTGATGAGTAGGTAAGCAAAAGCCACTCTAAATAAAGAAGATATTATACAACTTTATCTTTTTGTGTAAAAAAAGAACTATGGGTTTAGGTGGCCTTTAAGCATGATGATTATACAGGTGTAGGCTATGTCTGCTTCGATAAGGTCAACCCTTTTCAATTAGGCACGAGTAGTATAAGATATTGAATTAATTTAATTTTTATTTCTAAAGAAATTTAGTGTGTGCATATATATATAATAATGTTCAATATATGAGTAAAATATATGCAATGATGGCTTGTTAAAATAGATTTTCTAATTCCAGCAAGACCAATCGGATTTGGGGTTGACATTACATCATCCTATCATTATCTTGAAATAAAAAGATTCCTCGAGATGTATCCCATGGCACAGTTATGGACATGCTTGAAAGATTATGAGTTTATTTATTTTTTTGTTTTGTTTGAAATTTATTGAAAGGTTGTGAGTTGAATCACACGATTCACTTAAAAACATGAATATTATATGATGGCAAATATATGCATTTTGATTTATTCAAATGATGTCAAGATTTTATTTTGTTCCTTTGTCGCCGCTAGGATGTTCTGAGAAGAAATTAGACCGGTCAAAATAAATTTATATATAGTTAAATACATGATATTTTAACTAAAAATTTTAAGACAATAAATTATATGTCATATTTTTATATATAACTCATTTCATCTTTACATCAAAAAGATAACCTCACATATGAATTTTCAATATGTAATCTTTTGATAAGTATTGAGATTCTATTAAACATTTAACTTGATTGTACCCAAATCATAAATTCAAGGCTCTGTTTTATTTTGTTATTTGTTATTTTTGTTTTATTAAATATAAAAACAAATAAAAATACATAAAAATTGATAAAAATAATTCATATTAGTTTATGTATTTAAAAAACATCTAGGAAACACTATCTGTTTCTTCAAGTTTTCTTGCGATAGTAACGTCTTAAATGCGGGCAGGCACTTGCAGAATAATTACAGACAACCTTGTATGGTTAGGTTCGTAGCCAACAGGATATTGAAGAATATGAAGTACCGTTAAGATTCTGTACAAGACTTATCTACCTAATCCCTTTCTTTTCTTAACATCAAAACTTACGGTATGTTTAGTTTAAAAGTTGGAATAGATAAAGAATAAAATAGTTATTCTTAATAATAGAAAAGATGAGAAATATAATAGAATAGGTATTACTTTATTTGATTCACTACTAAAGAGTTTTTATACCAGTATTTAGTTTGAAAATATAAACTTATAATGACAAAGGAATAACATATAAAAAGATTAAAATATCCTTAATAATAATAATAATAATAATAATATTATTATTATTATTAAATTTCTACTTATTATTATTAT
>JAOXYD010000007.1:14955217-14967626 GCA_028565735.1 Pinacopodium congolense
TCAATTAAGTGACTAATCTTTGAAAATTTTTCAGTTGAGTGATTAACGTTTAAAAAATTAACCAGAAAAGGTAAAAAAATTTGAATGGGTCAAGCTTGGACGGGTTGTCGGGTTGGGCCGGTTCGGATAGGGTTCGGTCAATTAATGACGTCAATTTTTTTCACTCAACTGATTAATTTTTCAAACGTTAATCATTCAATTGAAACTTTTAAAAGTTTGATCACTTAATTAAAAAAATCCAAGAAGGTTGATCACCTCAATGACTATTAACCCATCATAAAATTTGTCTTCTCCATCAATCGAGTCATTGGTTTGCCTCCTTGGTTCTTTAAAAATTAAAAGCAATATGCCTTACATCTTCTCAATTACATGATCCACCTTACTCTTAGGTGGAAGAGATTTCGATAACTTAAGAAGTGTCTCCTTTTTAAAGAGTTATATTATTGAAATGCACTTGACTTAAATGCTTATCTATCTCCAAAAAAGGCATCATACACATCTTACTTTCCTTCGAGATGTACATGACGATAGTAAACGGGAATTGCATCATCTTGACGACGTCGAAGAATTCTATGCTAAGTATTAAAGGATAATTATCTTAAGACACAACCTAAAAGTTAACATAGGTACATCAATCACCAAGGCATACCTTAAGTCCTTGGATACTACCATGTAGAGTTGTTGCCTTTGAGTTTAAGATCTTGATCTACATTTACTTTTTTATAAACTTGATGCCTAAACATTAACTTCTTCTACTCGGATTGTTGGTAACGTCAGTATCCACCAATGCTTTTACCATTTGGTTACCAATCTTGGCTTCAATAAAAAAATAACCTCTTTTATTAGATTTAGGCATCTCCATCTTTTTCATGGCATTAATAAATTGTAGTGAGGCTATTGTAGCTTCTTCAGATTGCCTTTCTTCTCTCTCCTCGATTAAGGTTAAGAGCTTACTTTTCTTTGGACAATCCTTAACCCATATGTTTCATCATAAAAGAACAATTATGTATGAACTTTTTCTCCCCTTGGTCTCCATTAATACCCTTGTCCTCTTTGTATTTGTCATTGGACTTGCCACACTTGTGCGAACCCTCTTTATCATGATGATCTCACCCACTCATCTCCTTGTCACCCTTGTTTTTGTTGGTCTTGGGCTTATTAGATTTTTTTAAACTCAACAAGAGATTCGACAATAGATATAACACTTGTAAGATCTTAGATTTCATGGCATTAGATTTCCATTTTCATCAAATTTTGGAGTCTATCCTTGAATGTAAAGAATGCCTCCTTGTTGAGATAGTCCAGGATATTCAAGAACACTTCGAAAAACTCATTTACATAATTCCTAATGTCTTAACTTAGGTCTCGTCTCCTTTTCGAAATTTTCCAAATAGAATTACTTCTTAAGTGCTTTCTTGAATTCATTATATGTATTTATGATGCAAGTACTCTTCTCAATGTCTTCATATCTCTTTCTCCACTACACCATCACGATGTCTTTAAAGTAGAGAGTGACATTATCAATTTTCTTAGTGTCTTATACTATACCTAATGCCTTAAAATATTACTCCAGTCTCCATAAGAAATTATCGACTGCCTTCATGTTCCTTACCTCTTTGAACATCTTAGGATTAAGAATGTCTATTTTCAAAGGATTGGTGACTACCGTCAGATTGGCAAGGTTTCCTTCTTGAGCAATTACATTCTTGCAGAATATCAGCTCATCTTTGGTTTCCATCAACTTATTGGAAATCTTCTAAAGCTCTTCCTTTATCATCGCAACTTCAAATTAAAAGACTCTTTTAATGCCTTCACCTGATCTAGACATCTTGATAGGACTTCGTTCAAGGCAACTTATATCTCGTTATGGAGATCTTCACATCCATTCTCAAACTCCTCGATGTGGTGTTCATACTTTTCGAACTTCTCTTGACCCTCGACTACAATAAGCTCGACTATAATAAGCTCCACTCTTGCTAGCCTATTATTAATGTCTACTAAGGATTCCTTTAATTTGAATCTCTATCGAGTATATTGCTTGGATGTTCTTCTAATGTGGATAGTCTCACTATTTTCTATATCCTTTCAAGTAAAATAATAAACATAAGCAAAGTACTTATTGGAGCTTCTCTTAGATACCAATTCGGATGGAATTTTGGCTTTCCCACTAATGCGATTAGAATATTAACTATAATACTAACTATCACAGGTTCGAACTCTTAATCTCGTGAACTGCGCGATATTAGCAAATTCCTTAACTTAAGAATGCCTTTCTTAATTAGAATACCAGTTCAGTTTTATCACAAGTATTTTTTTAATAATACTTCTATCAAACACTTGATAGAAGTTATATGAAATAAGAAAGATGAAAAGAACACAAGAGAATTTGGAAAATTTAGAGAATGTCCTTATTACTCAAATAACTTTATAATTGAGAGATATTTCTCACAATGAGAGGGGCGGTTATACAAGTGTGACTCCTAACCTATTTATAATCGTCTATTATTGAATAGACAGTTAGGATCGATAAAATCTAATGGTTTACAATGAATCTTTATAATCATTTACAAATATCCCACTAATACCACCATAGAGCTAATTATGCTATCTAAAAATTTTTTTCCCTCTATATTTAGAGAGAATCTTCTAAAGGACTATGTAGTCAACTAGTTAACATAGACTTTTTAGTATAGCAAACTTTCACTGCATGACATTACTCACCGACACTGACTTTTTACTCATCACATTAACCCCTGTTTCTGCTTTAGGTCGATTACTATCTAACTAAAGATTATGTTCTCTTCCAATTCTTTGTTCCATTGTTTGTCCTTTTTGACATCAACTTATGTTTACATAATCTTTTGGTTCTAGTAACTTGATCCTAACAGGGAAGCACATAAACATTTAATAATCGTCTTGGTACCAAAACCTTTAAGAAGATTGAAATATTTTGATAATAAATATCAATGGTGAAGATTGACCCTATTGTTCTTTTGACTTCAGCATTAAGATGATTATTGCACTTGTGATGGATAAGAGAATATGCATTGAAGAACAACATTTAATGATCGACAACGATAGAATTGGGATTAGGTAATTTAAGTTCAAATTTGGGTCAAGTCGAGTTTTGGATAAATGGATAAATTGTATATGTGAGTATCTAAATGTCATATTCTGTTAATTACATGAGTAAAAAACTAGTAAAATCAACTTTTTAACTAACGAATTTCAGAAACTTTATTCTTAAATTGAAAACTTTTAAAGATTAGACATTAAAATAAAAAATCTTAAAAACTTAAATACTAGCGAATTTATTATGCCAAAATGAAAACATTACAAGTTAAGAAAATATATCGAAAAAGAATACAACAAAAATTGCTTTTAGTGTCTAAAATAAATACAAGGAATTTGTGTCATAATAGCTTAGAGAAAGAAGTGACTAGTAGAGAAATACTATGAGATCACAAAGTTTAAATTAAGGCAAAAGTTTATTTTACTTTTCAACGTTTCAGAAATGATTTAATTTGCCCCCTAACAATTTAAGAGGTATCACTTTACCTGTTAATGTTTGTAAAATTGTTAAATTTGCCTCATAAGGTTTTAAGAGGCATATTTTACCCTATAACTTTTGTAAAATGGTACAAATTGCCCCTTAAACTTTTAATAAAGTGACTTTTCGTTAATTAATTATTAAATATGCACCCGTGGGATGTTAATATATCAATGTGAAATCTAAAAATAATGTTCATATGAATTTTTTTTAATAATTATTTTAGCATTTGTTTATTTCAAATTTATATCATGCCATAATTATTTTTTTTAAATTCACGTCAATATTATATTTAAATCTCATATTTTCATATCAACATCCCATATATGGGTTATTAACAGTTAATTGACAGAAAAATTAACTTAATAAAAGTTCAGGGACAAATTAAAATATTTTACAAATATTATGGGATAAAGTAGCATCTCTAAGAATGTTAGGGAAAAAATTGAATTATTTTTTAAAAGAGCAAAATGAACCTTTTGCCTTTAAATAAGAGGCTAAAAGTTTGTTTTATCTATTAACATTTACATAATTTTTTTTTACATTTATCAATGTTTACCCCAAAAAAAAAAACATTTCTAAAATATTTAAAAAACATAATATTTTGTAAAACGTTAAAAAGAGATATAATATTTGTAGAATAATAAAAAAATCTTCAAATTTCAAATTTCAAATTAAATCCCAGAACTAAATTTAAAAGTTCAAGTAAATTGCGATTGAAACTCCTCTTACGATATATTTTATAAATTTTATAATTTTGTAAATACTGTTTAATATTAGTCTTTTAAAAAAAATTTCTAAATATTAAGGGATAAAAAATATTTTCATCCTTTAAAAGTCCCGTTTAGTAATATATGGGTACAAGGAAAGTTCTGTCTAGTTACAGGAATTTTCATATACAGGTCCTTTCCAGGATATTCATACACATGCTAGGCTTCCATCAATCCATCCAAGCAGAAGAAGTCACTCAATTTGATACATAACATGACAGACTTAACATTATAGAGGCGCATAGCCAATTTCATCGTCTCCCTGAGGTTGACCAAGAACCGATAATATAACAAACGTACCGTAAAGAACGGTAACAACGGCCGTGAAGTTAACAAGTAAGGCCTCGGGGCCATACTTTGCAAGGCCAGAATTCTCCAGGAATGTCAGCTTCTCCAGGAACCCTATAGCTGCATTGGCAACTGCCAAAATGTAGACGAAAAGTCCAAATAATACATGCCAGGGAAGCGATGCACTCCTAAGTCCAGGTGGTCCTCCAGGGAAGAAGAAGGTTATGAATCCATATATCCACTGTAAATTGACATTTTATGTAAGTATTTGATAAATGAAATGAAAAAATATTATTGCTAAGTATCACAAGTGAATTATTCTACGTCAGAAAGAGATATAAAGTTATAATAAATTGTGTATCATAGAAAGTTCACAACTTATTGCTTTTTGAAATATAATGTCTTTATTATTGTATATGAATGTTTATTCAGATCTAATCCAATTCTCTCCGGTCCCTCTCTCCTTTCCACAATTAGTATTAGAGTCTAAGTTAGTTGGGTGCGAGCAAAGTTTGAAAATTTGGGTCTATGTTCTCTTTTTTACCATGGAACCCACTGACTTCATATGGACCGTGGATTAAGGGAGAGCAATGAAAATGAATTCACTTGTCATGAAGAGATTGTTGTGAAGTATCACAGGTTAATTGTCCCACATCGAAAAAATATATATATTTATAATAAATTATATATAATAGAAGGCTTATAACCTATTGTTTTAAGGTTTTAAAGTTGAAATATGGTACTATTGTATATGGATGCTCATTTGAATCTAATTCAATTTTCTCTCTCGACTTCATCTCCTTTCCTGACAAATATACTGAAAAAAGTTTGATGGCATGGTATATTTACCTGAATACCGTATAGAGAAATGATTGTAATTCCAAGCCAAGAGTGTAAGCTGTAGAGATTGGCAATGGAACTCTCATTATGGAACTTGAATGCTGTGTATATGCCAATGCAACCGAGAATAAGAGCAACGGCGTGAAGAACCAGATGTATTAGTTTCTTTTCTTCTTTCTTGAAGGGAAGTGACTTGTAGCTTATGATGGCTGCATACAAAATTTTTCCGTTGGGAATATAAAGTCAGCAAGCCAACAGGAGAATTAGACATTGATTAGAAAATTACACTTTGTTGCTAGAAAAGATTTAACTGATAAAATTTGTAAAAGGTGGTTCATTACCTTCACCTCCTATGATCACCAATCCGATTAGCATCAAGACAGGATGAATCTGAAACCAAGAGAACGGAATAAAAATTCAAACTCTCAATAACCATTTTGAGCACATTTGCAGTAGAGAATAATACAATGAATTTAAGTTTCTTCTCTTTTTTCTCTTTTTATGTTTCTTCACAGATGAGAGCTATAAATACAAAGATAGCACACCTTGGACTACCTCAAACCAAGAGTAAGTTTTAAATAGAAACGATGTCATTTCTAACTTCTCTGTTAGTTTTTTTGACGAAAAATAATGGAAGGATGATAGAGTGTAGTAAACAAAAAGTATAGGACCTAAATGATAATTTCCGAAAATAAAGAGTTATAAAAGAATACAGTGTAATTAAACCAAAAAAGAGTAACAGGGTGTGCGTGCTTAGGATAAGTACATCCAAGCAACATTTCGAAATAGCATGTGTGAAGGAGAAGTAAGTAGAGCATGTGTGAAAGAGAAGTAGGTGAGCATGCGAGAAAGAGAAGTAAGTGGGGTAGACAAAGATGCAAACAAAATTAGAGAGAACTTAGAAGTAACAGAGAACTTTGAAACTAAAGTCCAAGTAAAGAAAATTATGTACACAAGCCAAAGAAGTAACAGAGAAAATTGAAACTAGTGTCCAGGTAAAGAAAATTAGGTACACAAGCTAAACACATGAAAATATTTAAGAGGTTTCCTACGTCTCCAACAAAATGAACTTTTTTCCCAGAACTTAAAACACAAGCTAAACACATGAAAATCCTTAAGAGGCTTCCTAATTCTCCATCAAAATCAACTTTTTTCCCAGAACTGAAAACTCTAGACTCATTTCAGTACATGTCAATGATAATTAGCAACCTTATCATAGCTTATTGATGCTAAAATAATGAAGTTACTCCAGTTTTCCAACAAATATATTAGACCATTTCCCAGTTAGTGGGTGACCTCAGTGTCTTGACAAGAATGCCAAGCAAGAGACGTGTGGATGTAGAGTAACCAATGTCCAAAGTCAAATGGATGACATCAAGATCCATTTAAAGAAAGAACCCTGAAAACTTCATAATGGAAACAAAAAATAGTAAAATATTAGGGCAATGCAAAGCAAAACCAGGGGTATGAGGTTCTGTGTAGAAGAAACCCTCTTAAGATTTTACAGATAATGGAAACCACTAAAATGAAGTGCCCAAATGACTGAATCTATATAAGCGACTATTACAGAACCTACCAACGATCAGACCTTAAAACAAACACCTTGAGTTCTGATTTAGAAATTCAACAAAAACAGAAGAAAAAGCATGGAAATCAATAGAAAAATACATAGAAACAGAGCCCAGAAGCCAAAATCCGATGCACAAAATCACAAAAGAAGCAAAAACATACAAAAAAACCGAATACCCACGAAGCCATAAAGAGGATAGAAACAGAAAAAGAAGGAGCTTTTACATTAAAGATGAGACTTTTGTTCTTAGCTTCCCAAGCCAATCCACCTCTGAAGTGTATGCACCAAACTAGGACCATAACAGCACCGGCCACAGCCAAAACATGAGTCACGAAAGTGAAAGGCCGTGCTTTCACTGTTATAGCCATGATCGCTTCTTCTTAATTTCTCCCGGAAGCCCCAGCCAGCCAAACTGAATTTAATCTCACAAAAATTTGATTACTTTTTATCTCTTCCAGCACGTTTATTCCAACGACATTGACCGGTCGATAAAACGATCTTCAAAATGATTGGTTCATGCCGCGTGTCGACTCCTCATTCGCTAACATTACTGGGTCTTTGTGATCACAGTTTCGTGGATCCTCTGGATCCGCAAAAATTAAAATTTTTCTTTCTTTGGTCGTGATTTTGAGCTATTGAAGGAAAAGATGAAATGTGCGTACCTACCCACTTTCGTTGATATGGGCGGAACATAACGGACTACGACGTCGTTTTAGAAGCTTTGTTCATATGCAGGCCATATTAACTGAAGTCATTTGTGACATCACATGAAAAAGAGATGTAGAGCATCCAAAGTATCGATCAATCAAAGGGGAGAGACCCTTAATGTTTTGGTCAAAATACAGTTAAGACCCTATCGTTTTAAGATGTATAAAAACAACTTCAACGTTTCACATGTGTTCAAAAAAAAACCCTAAGGTTTCACAAAATATTTGAAAAGAACCATGGACCATTTATTCTGTTAAATCTCCATTATGTGCCACGTGTGCATGACATGTGTCACAATTTAATTGGTCCAGATGGACAACAGTGGAGCCCATCACCTCTTCCATTTCAAATGATGCTGGATCATCTTCCTCTGTTTATGACGATAGGCATCGGTCTCTCCCAACTCAGCCTCCGTCGATAGCGTCTCCATCTTATGCAACAGCGTCTCCCAACTCCCGTCAACGGCGTCTCCACTATATCAAGACGGTAGTGTCTCTGTCTCTACAAGCCAAGGGTTCCTCCACTGTCTCTATATCATGGAGAACTGTCGAACCAGGAACTGTAAGATTCATCATCGTCCTCCTACTTCGATTGTTGAAGAGCCACAACTTCGTCTGGTCAATTGAGGGTTTAAGAGTAGGTTTTAAGGTCGGTCTGAAGAGCGTTTCCAGAGGTAAACAGAAATGAGTTTTTGTTTAGGGATTTGTATGGAGTTTCTAGGTGAAGAAAACAAGGGATCTATAAATAATGTTTTGTCCCATTAGGTATTTGTCATTGGTATTTGGTCAAAGTTGAGGTTTAAAATTCAATCGACATTATTTAATCATTCATGTGGTCCAAAGCATCGAAATTTTGTCTGAATCATAGGTAAAGCACTGATGGATCACTTGGCATTGTCCAAAGTTGTGATGGACCCTTCGCCTCATTGTCTGCAATACAGGTACTCCCATGTGCGCCTTTAGTCTTAAAGTTCAACTTGCTGATTGCTTTTCCATCTTTAAGTCCTTTAGTCTTAAAGTTCTGTCCATAATTTTTTTTTCTCTTTGAAGGTTGTAAATGTACGTTTTGTCAAACCATCATTTTGACCTATATCATAGCATCTGAATGCAAGGTCAATCAAACAGATTAAATAATTCTTGAGAAGGTATCGGTTTAAGGACTTTAATTACCTATTTGTGCAATGCTTCTATGTGTGACCTTATAATGCAACTATTATTTTGTGGATCTCTGGATTTGGATTTATGAATTGATAATAGTATGGCTAGTGTAATATGTCTGGTGTTACCAAAATGAAATGAACCCTTTAAAACATAGTGAAAAAAAAAACCAAGAGGGAAGACAGAACATTTAGTGCCTGTTTGATAATGTTTTTGGACTATTTGGACTATTCTTTAATTTTGAATGCATTGTCTATAATTTTAATTGCCTTAGCAACTTTTGATAAGGTTATTAAGAATGTTTTTCAGTTTCACGGTGAAGTAGCATTCTATTGATAATTAAAATAGTGTCCTTAATGACTCAAAATCTGTGCAGAGTTTAGTGTATATTATAATGCCAATATAATATACACTAAACTCTGAAATTTTTGTTACATAATCATTTTCTCTTTACATGGTTTTTCTGCTATTTGCAGAAGTTTTATGCTTAATAAATAAAGTATTTAAGTTTTGTTTATGCATACGAAATCATGTAATAGTTTTGAATAGTTTTTTATGCTCAAAATTTTATGATAAATTATATGCAAGGCATATGGATTATCAGAAATTGATGCTTGGATGGTTTTTTTTCACTTGTGTGTTAATTTTTTAGATTTTCCCTTTGAGATGTTAGCATGGTGGCTTGTGTCTTTCACGATCCATAGGAGATGTTGATGTTGTAGAATTCATTGTTCTTATTCCTTATGTGAAGCAAGGTAAGGTTGGTTCTCAGAGATGTGACTTGTACAATTCATTTGATATAATTCTTGTCCACCGAGGCTTATAAGCATATCTTCTCAAATCTCTGTTGATGACTGTTACTTTATCTTGTCCATGTTTTCATTAATTTATAAAACATGCAGTTGCCTACTTCCGGAGGTAGGATTATCATCTCAAGTGATGGTATGTAGACTCATGTAATTAAGATGTAATTATTGATAGAGACGGCTTCTGGTTTTTTGAACTTCTTTTGTATGTTTATAATTTTCTTTTCTCATTTTCAAGCTTGATATTCATATCTTATTAACAATAAATGTATGTTTAACAAACACTACATTAGCACCTATTGATTTTATAGTTTATCTTTGGATGAATTATAAGGTTATTGGAAGATGAACATGATTTTTTTTCCTTCTATCTTCTTATTAACAGATTGATAAATACATGGATGCACCATAAGATGAAGAAGTTGGTAAGGTGGCTTTAGATGAAAGTGAGCATTGTGAAGTTAAAAGTATGATGGATTTAGATGACTATAATGAACGTTATGATGATAATGGAAATTGTGATGAAGTGCATGAAGATGAAAATGCACTTGATATAGTATCTTATAATGCAAGATTTGATGCCCATTATGGAATAATTGAACTCGAAGTATATATTCCAGATGACAATAAACTTGTTGAAATAATTTTAAAAGATTATGGGAGCCCGTTGGGTAGTGAAGAATATCCAAGCAAAGAGGAGCCTGGTGAAGCATTGCGAAGACCAAGAAAAAGCATTAGAAATCAATTATCTAATGTAGCACCACAGTGGAAATTAGGGATGGAATTTGCAACTACAAAGGATTTTAAAGATGTTGTTGTTCAATATTCAGTCAAAACTGGATTTAATGTAAGGTGGAAGAAAAGTGAAAGCAAACAAATTAGGGTGGGATGTATTCAAGGATGTCTATGGGAGTTGTATACTGGATATGATAAGCATGAAAGATTCTTCAAGATAAAAACTTATAACCCTGATCATAATTGTTACACAACAAACAAACCCAAAATGGTATCTGCAAAGTTTTTTATGAGACATTTCAGGGATATAATACTTGAAAAACCAAGTATTTCAACAGTTAAAATGGTTGAAGAATGTAGAGAGAAATTGAATATATTTGTAAACTCTAGTATATGCAGGGCAGCAAAAAAGAGACTTAGGAAAGAGAGAGTTATGGATTATGCGAAAGAATATACGAAGTTGAGAGGGTATATACATGAATTAGAGTCCTGGATCGACGATGAAGATGTTGTTGTCAAGGAATCAAGACAAGTCCTTGTTACAGGCAAGTATCTAAACTATATTTGATGTAATATTATTGAATAATGGGAATCTAATATTATATTCCATTACTTTATTATAGTTTAAATGGATGTATATATGCTTTGAAGTTATAAAAAAGGGATGGAGTCACTTGAGACCAATATTTGGCCTTGATGGTTGCTTTTTGAAAACTGAGTTTCAAGGACAGTTGCTAAGTGTAGTTGGTAAAGATGGGGATGAAGGGATGTATCCCTTAGCATAGACAGTTGTAGAGGTTGAAAAAATTGATTCATTTAGATGTTTTATCGAGTTATTGGTATCAGATTTAGACTTGGAGGATGGTGCGGGTGTTACTGTGATATCTGACATGCAAAAGGTAATTTATATACTTCAATTCTATTTGACATGTTTCACTTAACTACTAAAATGTTATTTATCATTCTATAGGGATTAATAAGAGTTATATAGGAGATTCTACCAAACGGCATACATCAAATGTGTGTAAGACACATCTACCACAATTGGCATGCAAATTGGAGCGGGAAAGATCTCCGATGACAATTTTGGGCATGTACATGGTCCACATTTGTTGAAGATTTGAATGAGCAACTAAAGAGGTTTGACAAAATCAAACCTGGATGTGTGACAACATTGCTTGAATATCTTAAAGAGACCTGCGCTATATGTTATCAATTATTTGAGTTGAAGTGCCCAGTTGTTGATAATAACATGTGCAAAAATTTCAATGGATGGCTCTTACATGCCAGGGACAGGCCAATCATTAGCATGCTTGAAACGATAAGAATCATGTTAATGAAAAGACATGCAGAAAGGAGGCAATTTGTAGAGGGATGGAAAACTGACATTGCACCATCAATTGTCAAGAAATTAGAAAAGAATAAGAAAGAAGCTATGCAGTGGAGGATAATAGGGAATGGAGATCAAGCGTATGAAGTGTCAAAGGGTGATACAAGGCATACAGTTAAAATTGGTCGGGGATAGATGTGTAGTTGTAGGGCATGGGATTTGTATGTATATCCATGCTAGCATGCCATAAGTGCAATAAACCATTCTAACCAAAGAGTGGAATCATTTGTAGATGATTGCTATAAGAAGTCATAATTACAAAGGTTGTATCATCAGGTGCTACAACCTGTTAGAGGTATCATTTTCTGGCCAGTATTGGATGCCAAGCAAATACACCCACCTGCGAAAAGAGTTATGCCAGGCAGACCTAAGACAAGAAGAAGGAAAGGTACGAATGAGCTGATGAAGCTGAGAAATCCAAATAAGCTTTCTCATAGGGGGCAAGTGCAAAAATGTAGTAAATGCGGCAATGCAAGGTATAATGCAAGAAAATGTACTCAAGAGCGCCAAACCACAACACCTACACATGTATGTATGAATAATTATATGATTTATATATTTGAACTAATTTTCGAATTCCTAACTCATTGATTAA
>JAOXYD010000007.1:14970445-14988050 GCA_028565735.1 Pinacopodium congolense
ATAATTAGTAGACAAGTTTGGTTACCTTGTTTTGGATCTATGTTTCAGGTGCCGCAGTTGAAGAAACCCACGTTATGTGTATCTCTGATGCCAGCGGATGTTGGAAAGCCAAAATTCAAACTAGAGAAAACCGCAGTTGAGGATGGAACCTGTACATGGGAAAAGCCTGTTTATGTAACTGTGAATCTTGTGAAGGAGCTCAAAACTGGAAAACTTCATGAGAAAATATATCATTTCATTGTTTCCAGTGTACGTTACAAGTTAACATCCCTAGAGATTTTTCCTATTTTCTCTAAGTTTAAATGTGTTAATCGTCATAGTTGATATATATTTCATGTAATTTTTGTAGGGCTCATCAAAATCGGGTTATCTAGGTGAAGCCTCTGTTGATTTTGCAGAATTTGCCGATGATGCTGAGCCAATGACAATGACTCTGCCTCTGAAGTTTGCAAACTCTGGAGCAGTTCTAAATGTATACTTCCAAATATCCTAGACTAGCTCTCGCTCCCAACTAAACACCCAGCCGAATATTGAGTGATTGCCTTTCTAGTTTGAAAATAGTCCTTCAAGTTTAAATTTATTCATTTGTGTTTTTTGAGTCTTTCACTGACTTAGAACTCAAAACATTGGAGCAGGTGACAATCCAAAAGATGCAGGGAGGAGTTGATCAAAGGTCAAGATGAATACCAGCTGTTCATTTAGAATACTGTGTCCTCTTTTTGTTGTGTTTACTTTCTTCATTGAACTAAGCTGTAAACCCTTTTGCTATAAGTATGACTAATAGAAGTATATTATCTCAGATGCACTGAGGACAATGGAGAATCAAAACTTTCCAATGATGTAAGCATGAAGAGCCAAAAGAAAAATGATCATACAGACAGGAACAATAAAAGTTTTGCTGAAGTAAGGTCTAATGTCATCTCCAGTCGCTTTCTATTGTTGGACAGAACTCCCAGCTAGTTTATAGTGGATCTTACAGATCGTCTATTGTACTAGATTATAACTGAACCATTTCTGAATCATGTCACAGGACAGAAGCTTGGAGAATGAAGAATGGGACAGTTTCAGGTCAATTATGGGCTTTAATCTTTTCACTCCAAAGAATCGTTTGCATCGAAGATCAAGCACAGAATGGTCGCTGGGTTCATTCTCAGATGGAAGTTTATTTGACTCGAAAAACAGCCTTGAAGAAAATGTTCTAAGAGAATCACAGGACATGTCAAGTGATACTGTTGAAGAATTCAAAACCGAAATAGCCAACCTAACAAGGCAATCAGACTTAACAGAACTGGAAATGCAGTCTTTGCGGACGCAGATTATCATAGAGAAAGAAAGAGCACAGGATTTATCAGCACAGATTGCGGACATTAGAGAGGAGAAAAATGCACTCAAAGCAGAATGTGAAAAGCTCAAATCCTCAAAGAAATCTACTGGTGGAGAAGAATTGCTGAAACAATTGCTAGCTGAGAACGAAGACCTTAGAGTTAAGGTAGAAGAAATCAGGCGAGAACTTGGTCGTGAAAAGGATATTAAGACCAATCTTCAACTGCAACTTCAGAGAACCCAAGATTCAAATTCTGAGCTGATTCTTGCTGTTCAAGACCTTGATCGGAAGTTGGAGCAAAAAAATATGGAAATATCTTCTCTTTCCAACAAGCTAGAGCTAAGAAAGAACAGTGATGAGTTTGAGAATAGGTGCAAGTGCGATGTGAAAGAATATGAAGAACAAATAGCAGTCATTGAATTGGAGAAGACAGAAGGGCATAAACATGATATCAGTGAAATAGATCAACTGAAGCAAAGGATCACAGATCTGAGTGATGAAATGGAGATGCACAAAGAAGATGCCGAAAAAAAGAAGAATTATATTGAACGACTCATCCAAGACTATGAGGACTTAAAACAGGAAAATCATGTTATCTCCTCCAAGTTAGAGCAAAATGAGATAGAAGAACTAAGGAGACAGCATGAGTGCTCTGAATCTGCAGCCATAATCACAGAACTCGAGTCACAATTGCATAGATTAGAAGGGAAGTTAAAGAAGCAAACACAAGAATTATCAGAATCCATGGTTTCGATCAATGAACTTGAAATCCAAGTCAAAGGACTGGAGAAAGAGCTAGAGCAGCAGGCACAAGGATTTGAAACTGATCTGGATGCCATGACACGTGCCAAGATTGAGCAAGAACAGAGAGCAATCTGTGCAGAAGAAGCTTTGAGGAAGACAAAGTGGAAATATGCTAGTACAGCAGAAAGGTTACAGGAAGAATTTAAAAAGTTTTCTGTGGAAATGGCAAGTAAATTTAACGAGAATGAGAAGTTGACAATGAAAGCAGTAGCTGAGGCTAAGGAATTACACTTGCAGAACAAAATTCTTGAAGACAAGCTTCAGAAAGCTGCTGCAGAGCTAGTACTAATTAAGAATCAGAATGAAACAAGGGTGGAAGAGCTATCCACCAATCTAGATTTTAATACAGAACACGCAGATCAGATGCCCCCGGAATTCGAACATACGTCGAAGCAATTGCAAGATGTTAATGAGTGTCAAGAAGATAAACAAAAGGCCTTTACAACAGAAATTCAGATGCCCAAAGTCATGATGGAAAAGCTGACCCAGGAAAACAATGAGGTTGCTAAACATTCAAAGCAAGATGTTCAGCTAAGAAATCAGTTGGAACAAATGAAGATTAAACTTGAACAAACATGTACTCTGTTAGAAAGTTCAAAGAGAGAAAGGGATGAACTGCAAAGAAATTTTGAATTGGCAAAGAAGGAAGCCACGGAAACCCAAGAAGAACTATGGATCTTAAGGTCATCAAAGGAGGAAAAGGAGACAACAATCAAGGACCTCTTATCAGAAATGGAAATCTTTCGGACTCAGCATAAGGTGTTGAAACTTTGCTTGTCAAACGAAGAGCTTCAAAAAGAAACACTACAAAAGCAAATCCTCCAATTGAAGGACGAGCTGAAAAAGATGAATGAACCCGCTTGTACTGAAAACCATGATCGGAGTGCCGAGAAGTGTGTGGAAACAAATACTGTACAAAATTTACCACAGTCAAAGAGGAGCACTACAAAGAGCAGGCCGGTTACAGAAGAAGATACTGTACCAATACTTGAAAGGTATAATTGATCTCATTTATTACTTCTCAAATTACCAGCGTTCTTGAAAATTTGGGAGTATCCTCTAGAATTCCTCATCCTTTGTTCTGATAAGTACATTGATCTCTTTGTCTTGGCAGTTTTCACCTTACGATGTTCTGCTTTATGCTTTTATTACTGCCTTTTTGGCTTTATTTTCAGTATGTTTCACTGAAACTTTAAGCACTTTCCGTGCCAGGAGTGAATCTAACCTTGCTGAATTGTTGGACGAGATGGATCTGCTAAAGGAAAGGAGCCTATTTATGGAGACCGAGTTAAAAGAAATGCAAGAGAGATATTCTGAACTGAGCCTCAAATTTGCAATGGTGGAAGGTGAAAGACAACAGCTTGTCATGACCATACGCAACCTCAAGAATGGCAAGAAGAACTAGCTCATCCTTTGTGTAAGATATTCATGACAGAACTGAAGCAGAGGTGAAAAGCTAATAAAGAGTTCGTAGTGCAGCTAGTCGTCTTCCTCAGGTATGAAAATGTAATTGCAGCATCTTCACATGCCCAAGAAGTAATGAACACAAACATTTGCAACCGAAACATGTGCAATAACATTCTGCATCATTCAGCAACTTCTAATTCCATCTTATGCCAGACACAAAGTTGAAATAGATTAAGCACTTTTAGCTGTAATTAAATGTGGTTAAATTAATGTTAGACCATGAAAAGTAAAGGGTACCAGATTTCCGGAATTTGATACACAGAATTGTCAGTAAAGGTTACAGTTTCAAGTCAATCATGTATCATAACGTAATTGGTCTACATACCTCTGATTTGATGCATTTCACATCAATATTGCTTCTACCGTCGGAATTATCGAGTGCAAAATCTTTTTTTGGGACTCTGGGCACTTCCACTGGTCCAGACCAGCTTAGTTTGTTTTCCACTCTCAGATGTAGCAAAGGATAGAGTCTGTACAATATTGTCAGAGTCTCCACCTTAAGGTGAGCTGATATCAGTAAACCCAAGAACAGACACATATGTGAATGAGGGAGTGTGCCGTACCTGTCTTGATCTCTTGTCAACGGGTGTCCACGTTGGAAGTATGGAAGCATGCGTTCTTTCCTTCTTGGACAAGCATGAGATTCTTGCAGACTGCTTTTGCTTCTTTTGCTGCTGCATCTTCCTTGAACCGCTGCCTCCCTGGTACCGAAAAAAATCTAGAATAGAAGGACTTCTTCTCTCAATAGCTTTCGGTAAACTCGACGTGAACCCAATACCTGGGCTAGGGGCAGATGGAAGGGACTTTTGCCGTAATCTACTCTTCTCCCTGATTCTATTCAAGAACTCAATTGTCCATGGTGAACCTGCTTGCAAATGGGTTGAGTGAATTGCTTTAGAGAGCGGTGTTTCACCATTATGTGATATTTGCTCTCTAATTGACAACCCTTTTGAACTTTCTGTAGATCGCCGAGATATGACATCGTCAAAGAGCTTATTTTGTTGTTTCAAAGGCGCGTGGTTTTTAACTTCACCAATATTAGCAGGATTATTGTTTTCTACCAAACTTTCACTGTCAACTTTGGTAGTCCACAAATCTGACTCCAAGTCGATTTCGGAAGCCGTTGGAAAAGTGGGATGATTGTCTTCACCATAATATAATTTTCCCGCCGTTCTAGACTTTCTTGCCGATTCTCGTTCAATTTGGGTCAGCCAAGATGAGAAGTTCGCTGCCTTAGTAATAGGAGGAACAGCTTTATCTGATAAAGGACAATCATCGAGATTAAGAATTTCACCGATAAACTCTTCACTTAGATTCTCAAATTGCTTTCCGGTAGTTACTTCCCTTCGTTGGTTCTGACCCAACAACTTCGCACTTTCTACCATTCCTTCAATACCCTTTTCCTGATTTTCACAAAACCAATTTGTCACAGATGGACCAGGCCATTTAAAGTCTTCAAACATCTCGGGATCTTTCGATATCCGACGATGGTCTCGCCTACATGTTTCAGAATAATCATCCTTGTCCACTGGGAATTTATTCAACGGCTCCGACTGCCATATGTGATCGACATTGATATTCATCGTTTGATTGTCACAGAAGTATTTTTGTCCGCTCCTTTCAGAATCAACGTTTAAACACAGCTTCTTTGAGTCAGGATAAGATACGGAAGAAGAGCAATCTGTCACAACGGATTTAGACTCTTCTCTTTCACCATATCTGCACAAAGTACTGAAAAGAGCGATACTTTCATCAGGAATATGATACTGCTGGACTGCACGGATCCTGCGATCGTGTGGCCACTCAAGAAATTCGATAAGCTTCACTCCAGAAGACAGAATTGCGTGAGCTGCCAATGCGTTTACTGAAGGAAAGTTGGTAAGGAATGATTCTGCTAGAGTTTCTGACTCCAACATTCTAGGATATAGGCATGTCCGCTGCTTTGTGGCACACAAAATACTGCTTAAAATAATTTCATCTGTCAAGTCTGATGAATAGGCACAAAAGAGCTGAAAATCTATTCCCAGGCTAGCTGCTGCTGCATAGAGTCCATCTGAGGATTCCATTACTACGGATAGGAAGCTGATTTCACCCTCAAATACCTGCAGGATAAAACATATTAAAAATCTTTTATGCATATAAAAAGTGTTTGTTAAGTAGCAGCTTCTGGCAAGAGCATGCTAAGAAAGGGTCCTTCACAGTTGAAATATCATTCAATCTCATTATGACATACTCTATACCGCTATATCTTATTCAGACAATTGAATAGTTAAGTCTGCGTGTTAAACTACATTCAAACTCTCATACTAACTAGAAAGCACCTGCATCTGTAAGCATTTTATTATTATAAAGACAGCAGAACCTGATGGAGCCAAAAAAACACGATGATGGTCAAGTTATGATACGTCAATGATGAAAAACGTTCATGTACAGAAAAGGCAATCTGAAGAAAGAAGTTATGGCTCTTAACTAGTTATCAATACAGCCAGTTTGATAGCAATATATTGGATTGGCACATACTACAGCATACCATTGAGTGGACAGAAAGCACTTCTTTAGGAAAAATAACACAATTCAATTCTTCTCAGACTGAATTACTCAACAATTGAACTGGTGGAAAAATAGAAATCATAGGTCATAAACATTGATTGATTGCAATTACCAGAATACAGCCACTGAAAGCAAAGCTCAGACATGTCATAATGTTTGTAGCTATGTTCTCGATGCACAATGACAAGCATGAAGAAGCTTCACATTCATCTGTTGCTTTCTTTCCAATATTCACGCAATCATACCAAACCAAGCAAATTGAAGAACTAATAATAAGATCCACAGGAAAATATAGGTCACGCTCCACAACTTGTGCTCCTTGTTTCTCCAGTGCAAGAATTTTTTGGTATGTGCTTCTTCTTGATACAATCATTTCTTTGTCAAAATTTTGAGTGTTCACAATAATTATGGTACGAGGGAATGAAGCTCCATCCCACTGATTTTGCTCAAATTTCATTACACTTGGCACAGGAAGAACTGGTGTTGGCATGGAAAAAGTTTCTGCTAAATCTGAAGCTTTGGAAGCCCCCAAACCATGCTTTTCTTCAAGCAGAATACCTCTCTTCATGTCCTCCAATTTTTGGTTGTTCATCGCTTCAGAAGAAATAGTGGAAGGAGAATGCCCTTCCTAGCATTAAATTGGTCAAATAAGTTATGCTTGTACAAGGATGAGAAAGCAAGAAAGATACGAAAAGGTTGATAATAATGCCAGCATAGAGATGTTTAGCCTAGATAACAAGAGATACAATTTCTTCTGTAGAGATGTCTTTACTTCAAGTTTTAGTTAAAGCAAGAATTTCTTAAGTAGAAATAAAAAGTTAAATCAAGCATTTGCATGCCTAAAGAAATTCACCTTAGGGTCTGCAGGTGTAACATCAATATCAGGTGCCTTGACCATAGATTTATCTTTTTCCTTACAAGTAGCTTTTCCAGGATTTAAGAAGAAATCAAGATCATCAAAGTGCAACATAGAATTGACCACAAAATGCGTCTTCTCAGCATCTTTTTCAGCCAACTGTCCTGCATCTCCTAGTTTTGGATGTTTGTCATCCAACAGTTCAGATGAATCGACTATCAGAGGTTGATTGTTTGAAATGCAAGGCATATTCAGTAATTCCTCATATTCTTTTGCTTTTGGCAAATCAGGAGCATCATCACATAAAATAAAGTCAATATTTAGCTCTCCACCACCCAAAAGTTCCTGATCAAGATCATTGTAGTGTGATTTCAACTCCTCTTGATAAAAGGAAGGAATTCCAATGCTTGAATTATCTTCCTCTAGAAGATGCCAATCCAAGTAAATCCCATTAGATGCAGATATTGGAAGTGGTTCAATTCGAGCAAGCATTTCCTCAGCTATGGAGTATGATGACATCATCTCATCAAGGTCAGGAAGTGTGGGTATAGGCATTGATTTAAACGTTTCATCTGCTAGGGCAAGCTCACAACTAACAATTAATTCATCGAAATCCTTGAAGTTCATATCCTTCGTGAACATCAAAGGACAGGTCCCTGGCTCCTCAATTGACTGCGTGTCAAAGAATGTTTCATAAAGCTGGTATGAGTCCTCATTAAGAAATTTGAACTCCTCAAAAACAGGTTTCGTCCTCAGAAACCAATCAGTTGAGTCATCTCTGATGTATATATCATCTACCAAGCTTATTATGTCCATTCCAATCAATTTGTCGACGGGTGCCAGCTCAGACTCATAGCATTGCTCTACAGAGTCATTTAAAAGAAAATCCAATGTATCATGATGAAGCCATCCAAACAGCTCCATCTGATCAATAACTGGACAGCCTTTTTGAGTCCCCTCTGAATAGATATTCTCAAGAAAGGAAACAAGTTCATCTTCCATGGCGAGCTCTGTGAAAGTTCTGAGAGTGGTTTCATCCACTTCTAAAAGGGGAAACTTGTAATGGCAGAACTGTAATAACTTTTGATCAGAAGCTTCATCTTCCAGAGAACAACATGTTTCTTGATCCATGCACTCCAAAGCAACATCATCAACCAGAAAAACTGATGCGTGAGCCTTGTCATCATACGGAATTTCAAGTGCCAGATTGAACAATCCCTGAAAGATAATCAAAATTGTAGAGAGAGAATTTCAAATCTAGCATCAGTCTATTCGAGGAAGCGATAGATGGCAGCTTTTACTGTGTACAATAAACACCAATCAAGTAACAATTGAAAATCGAGAGTTACAAAACAATCATATACTCACCATATTGTTCTCAATCTCTTGAACTTTAGAGAGAATTTCTGTCGCTGTCCCTTCCTCAGAAAAGCATGGTTGCTCCTGAAAACACAACGTAAAATATGACAAGAATGAAATTACAACACTATCGCAGAAGCAAATTGTACCCATAGCCGCATGCTTTAACTTCTGCCATTTTACCAAGAACATGTCAACCTCTGGCTGCTCAAAATGGATGATTTCCAGCCTGTGTCCATGCTTGTCATCCACGGTAGTCCTCTCCTCTTTCTGCAGTTAAAATACTACTTTAAGCGAGAAGCCGCAAAACCAAACAAGAAGTTAAGACGTAGATAATCGTTTACAGAATTACATTCTTCTGTAGGACAATACCAAAATCTTCATCTTTTTTGCTTAGGCACATCAAATCATCAAGTTCAAAAGTTCAGGCTACTGAAAATTACACTTGCACGAAAGTTAAGGCACCCGAACTGGGTCGATCACTTTCAATTAAGGAAAACTTAAAGACAAGTTTGAATCCATTGGAGAATCACACCAGATTTCTTCTAACTAACTAAGCTAAACAAAGAACGAAGAAGATAACTAACGGAAGACATTAAGATCACTCTCATTTTTCACAAAATAACTATCAAACGCAAGTTATAAAGAGAACCGATCACATTCTAATCAAAACAAAGGATCTAAACTAGGCAGTTTACCTCGATAGCGCCTAGATTGTCATTTAGAAGAGCAATGTCATCGAGATATCCATGATCAACGTCTATAAACTGAGGCACTACTTCGGCAACAAACTTCGAGAGAGCTGCGTCAATCGGAAATCTATCGATCTCTCGAGGAGGAGGAGCATCTAAGACGGGACCAAAATGATTGAGAAGCTCGTCGAAGTTGAAGAGACGGGGAGGAGGTAAGTCGATAAGCGGGAGATTGAGGAAGCTTAGGGTTTCGACGGAGGCGAAATGATCAGTGTTGAGAAATCGAGTTCGCATCAGTTGCAGAGAATGAGTTTTCAAATAGACTTTGAAATTTGGCGCCTGGACTTCTTATATATAGATGGGAAAAGATTTTCGTAAAATGTGAAAATTTTCCTTCCTTTTACACTAATGATTTATTGATATATGAAGGATATTTAAGTTATGTCAAGCTCAAGATGGTTAAGTAGTTGAAACTTGGCTGAATTTATGATTTACATAAATTATCTTTTGATTCTTCATTTAATAATTTAGATACTAAAACAATGCCCTATTTATTTTATAAAATTTTATTTAACATCTTAAATTTTATTGTTTATTAAAAAAATTTAACTTATAATTAAGTATATTTTTTAATCTCATAAGGTGCAATAAGTGTTTTTTTATTACTAAAAAATTAAAGGTTTGTAACATATAATTTAGATATTTAAAAATTAATCAATAAATATAAAATTCAAAGGTAATATTTAAAGTATAATCAAAGTTTAAATATTAAATTAATAGTTTTCTTTAAAAATAATTTTTTAAAATATTAAACTAAAATTATTTATTTTTTAATTTATATCAATTAGGTAAACTACCTTGTTAGTAAATAATTTACATAAAACTCATTCAAAATTTGTTGATTTATATTAGAACTTGCTTATGTGGTGTAATAAATATTTTCTTGATATGTCTTTTATTAATGAGTATAGGAAAATTTAAAGTTTACCTTGTGATACAAAGAACACCAACTCCTTTTGATTCATGTTGCTCGTGCAAATAATCATTTTATAAATAGACCCAAACTATATAACGATCTTTAAAATAGCTCTTACTTATAATAATATAAAGTATGTAGGAAATCTTTTATAAAAAAATAAAGTATGTAAGAACATTTTGAACATTTATCAGGAGAGTTACCAAGCATGTTTCTTTCAAAATTAGTAAAGATATAAAATCGTCATCAAATTTAGAGAACTATAAAGAATACCTCTTCAAGACAAACTACTGCATTATGATTTATGAGTACATGACCAAAAATTGTGCAAATGTGATGGCTTATTCAATAACAACAACTCCTAATTCAGTAGTTAGCAACAATTGAATTCTCTTTCAAATCATTTGAGCATATAATGTAGGACACATTGACTCGTGAGCTTGCCTTCCCCTTCCCATCTCTTCCTTGCTCAAGCTCCTTCTGCTTTCCAAAAGCAGTAAGAATTCGATCCCTAAATTGCCTATGACTATCCTCTTTACCTAATGTCAAAGTTTTCAGACCCTGTCCAAGTTCAACTACACCTTCAGATCCCTCTGCACTTCCCAGTTCTTCATACAACTTCTCAATCTTTGCTTTCCAGACGAGCCCCATTTCTGTGTCCATCTTATTGTAGGGAGTTTTAAGCAAGTACTCATCAATCCCTCCAGCCTTGTCTATGCAACGGATGGCATGCGGCGTAACTTTGACTCGAATATGGCGGTCTAAAATATAACTAAAGAGCCTCTTGTCCTGAACATTTGGCTTCCAAAATCTTCTTGTCCTGTTATTAACAGACATATTAAACACTTGAAGAAACATAAATTCTTCCATATAAAGATGGATGAGCAACACAATTCAAAGCAATACGAAACAGCAAATAAAAGTCTTAATATCTTATCATGTAAAAACTTTGCAAATCCACCCCATTAATATGTACATATGCACACTCTGCAACAAGATTCAGTACTGGAATTCCCATCACAAAATAATTCGCTCAACATTCATCAAAAAACAACTACATTTGCCAGGCCAGAAGAATCCATAAGCAAGCCAGAGAAGAATTTACTTGATTAAAATAACAAGTGGTTGAAACACCAGGAAAAGAAGACAACAATAGCCATGAGAATCCATGCACTAAATCTCCACTATAATGCCTCTTCCCCGTTCTCAAACCAATTTCAACAAAGGAGTAAAATATTATCAGGAAGTGGAAGTAGCTTGAGTGCTGATTGTTAAATAGGAGTATGCTATGCATTGCGTGAAGTTAGGAACCCGAAATGCTTCTAGAGAAAAAACTAACTTGTTGCCACCATCTTCGCTCACTCGATTGCCATACTGGATATGTTTTCCAGCATAAATACCACGTTTTGCTCGACCCATTACAACTTTGCGGTTAGGCAGGTTGTTTTCGAGAGATTTCTCAACTCCGGGAGCCAACCCATTTTGGCCCACCTTTTTCAGTATTTTCTTCATAATCTCCTTCCCTCTAAATGCCATCTTAATCCGGATCCTCCACTACGGTTTCTGCAAGTGGATGCCATCAAGGGAAAATTAATCATTAAAAAGCACTTGAATTGAGATAAAAGATTCTTCCGATAAACAAGAACAATAATGTGACAAGCTACCTCTTTGGGGCATTTTGTCAAACACGTCGTATGTGAAAAACAAAAACAGAGAATTGATTACCAGTTAAGACTAAGAACTCTCAGAATCAAAATGGGTTGAGGATGATATTACTCACAGAGCTTGATGGGTTGAGTACTCTGATGACCAGGTCCAGAGAGAAAAGGATGCTGACGGTATTCAGCGACTGGTAACGACCGAAGAACCGAAGATCAGAGGTGGGGGGTTTAGTCTCCCAATGTAAGGTGAGGAAGCAATGGGCTGGATCTCGGGTTTTTGGAAATGGGGCTTTGTGATCATGTCATTGAACTTTTTTTAGTCCAAGTTAAACAAATTTTATTTGGTTCAATTAAATTAAAAAATTATTCAATTAAACACATAAATTTCACAATAAAATATCATTTCTGGAAATAATTTTATTTTTAACTAAATAATTCATTAATTTTAAAAAATCATCACTTATACTATAATATTGCATTGACTTTTTATATTAGAGTAAATCCTATATAGATTTACTAATATATATTTGATTTGTATATAACAATAGCGTTAATATGAAATTTCAAGTTATAATTGTTAATTTTTAGTAATAGATTAATTTTTAATAAATAAATAAATAAATTTTGTGTCAAAAATAATTTTTATGACATTTGTTGATTTTTTAATAATCAACCTTGCATTAAAATTTTGCTTTTTTGTGATAATCAACTGTAATTTACACAAAACTAAACTTGGCATTTAATCTTAGTGCCTGTTTGGATGGGCTTATTTCAGTAAAGCTTTTTCTTGTAGAACTTTTTTTAGAAGAGCTTTTTTAAGAAGACAGTTGACTGTTTAGCTGTCATTTAAAAAAGAGCTTTTTTAAAAAAGATTCATAGAGTAGATTGTTTTGTAACATAAAAATAAAGAGTACTTTTGATTTTAACTATATTTTATTTTGTAACAAAAATTATTTATGTATATAAAAGTTATTTAAAGTATATTAAACAATATGAAAAGTATAATATATTAATTATTATATAATTTTAAGCCATATGAAATAAAAATAAAAATATATCTAATCAAATCTTTTATATAGATTAATATAACAGCCTTGATAGAGAACCAAAGAAAGAAAAGTGGAGGATAAGAGAGACAACACAAAATGAAGCAATAGGGAGGAGAAGAAAAAAGGTGTTGGTTCATGCACTACACCCAATCAGATTGTTTTATATTTTATAATATAATTAACTAATTAAAGGCATTCTTTATTTTATGAATATTTATAACAAATGTATAAGATAAGGTTTATAAGATAAATAAATGACATAAACGAAATTGTGATAAGGGCTTAAATTATAAGATTTATATTACACTTTGATGGTACCCTTAAATAAGTCCTAGTTATTGGTCTATTAAAATTAGAGATTATTAGAAATGAAAATCATAATATGTTATATTTCTTCCTTATTAAGGAAGTAATTAATATTATAGACTAAAGTATAAAGATATTTAAACAAATATATAAATGTTTGTTAAATAACAACTTGATTGTGAGAATTCTATATGAAACACTACTTATTTGTCTATGAAAATACTTATTACAATGATTGTATAAATGATCATATGAGTTAAGATCTTAGGAGTTTCTCATATAAGAATTATTATTCTTTGATATTACTTATGATTTATTATAGTCAAACGTAATTTACTTTTTTGATAAATAAAAATACATAATAGAATTATAAAGGACCACTTCAAAAGGAGCTACGTATGAGAGTTAATTGAGGGATTAATATGTACAGTAACAACACGAATAATAGTTTATAGCTACTTTTCTATCCCATCAGAGAACCTTCAAAATAGTAATGTCTAGCTTATAGTGAATTTACATAACCACTTCATCGATCTCCCATAATATTTCCTCCTTTTATCTAGTGTAAAAAGTTAAGAAATCATTTGGTATTGCTGTTAATTGTAGTTTTTAGTTGTGATTTTTATATTTTTGTATTAGTTTTTGTGTGTTATTTTCAGTTTCTGTGTTGTTTTCTCGATTTTTATGCTATATTAGTGTGTTATATTTTTCGATTTCTATACTGTTTTTCTTGATTTCTGTGTTTAAAAAAACAAGAAACTAAAATCAAATAAAAAAAGCTATACCAAACATGGCTTAAGTTTAGCTTTATAATTCAAATTGTAAATAGTTTCAATATCCTTAATTCAGTATAAGGTTTTTGTGAGCATACACCTTAGCTATATTATTTCTCAATATCCTGAATCTCAACCAATGTCTGCACCTACAAGTAACTAATATTTTATACTAGTAAACTAGTATGGAATTGCTTCACTTTGCTACCTGGGATCAATGAAGCCTCACCATTATATTCAAGTTTCTGTACAATTCATCCATATCAAACACACTATGATCTATCTCCATGCTGCAGGTAGTTTGATGCTGATATATGAATTGTTACCATGTTCTCTGAACATTATGAAAGATTCTCTTATTTCTTTCTCTCCAAATAAAATATGCAGCTATCCCAAGAGATATTTTAAGACTGATGGAATCCCTCTTAGTTGTCCATCTTAAAGTAACTATCTACTTGATAATGTTTGATCAGCTATTAATCAAGTATGAGATGTTATACATCTTCGATACATTAATCAAATGGAATAAGCAAATTCACAGTGGAAGAATAAATGAGCAATTGATTCAGGATCTCAATTACAGAGCAAACAAATGAAGAGAACATTTCTCGAGCCATAATATATGCTCATAGTGGATAATTTCCTCTTTATTGCTAGCTAATGATGAAAACAATTCTCATAGTAGCTTGTTTGAACCAAATAAGTTTATGCTAAAGAACTTTAGGTGCATGAGTCCTCATGGAATCTCTTGCTAAAATTCTCCAAATTTTTCTTGCCATGTTTATTTTATTGCTAAGCGTTATGGAGATAATTCCCAGTCCAACTTCCTTTTTAGGTAAGCAAATGGTATCTCATTTTTACCTTAGGGACCGTTTGATTGATCTTTTGGTTATGGTTATATTTTTATATTGAATTTTGTATATTTTTATAGATTTTTGTGTTGTCTGTCTCAATTTCTATATTGTATTAGTGTGTTTTTTTATTTTTGTGATGTTTTTTTATCGATTTTTGTATTTAGAAAATCAAAAAAAACAAATCCAAAAGCTAAATTATTTTCAAACAGCCCCTTAGCTCTGTACCAATCTCTTTGCCTATCCATAAGAAGGTTTCGAATATCCTCTCAATAGTTTTGATCAAATTCTTAGGATGAGATGACCAATATATATCCATGGAAGTTAACACTAACATGATTAACTAGATACTATTAAATAAAAGGGATTTGTTAATTTCTTATTTTTTTTCAATGAAGGGCAAGAATTCTCTGTAATTTAGCTTTTATGAGAGATAGTGACACTAAGGTATGTAAAAGGAAGCTGTCTTACTTGTAATCCTATTAAGTTAAAGATCCATACAGTATAATAAACAACATCCTTAAAGACAAAAGCACCGTTTGTTCCTTTATTCATTTCCAGACCAGATAATTCCTTAAAAGCATCTTAAACCATTCATTATTGAATAAGCCCCAGAGAGAAGTAGGAGGCCATCAGTAAAATATAGGTTGTGAATCCAAAAAATTTTTTTACACTTGAAGTAATATCTAAAATTCTTCTCTTAATTAATGACATGATTAATGAGCCTTGAAAAGACTTCCACTCTAAGAGTAAATAAGTATCCTTATTTAAGCCTTTTAGCACCATCAAAGAACCTAATAGCTTCACCATTCACCAAAACTATATGTGATAGTGGAGACACAGTAAAAAATCCAATGAGTGAATTTATAGGGGAAGCCAAAAGCATCTATTGCGTTAATGATAAATGCCTAGTCAATTGTGTCAAAATCTTGTTGAAATCTACCTATTGTAATTTTTGAAAAGTTCTTGTGTCATGATTCTATTTTCACTTTGAGCTAATCATAGGGTGAAGCATTCCTGCCTTAAAACTAGTAGGTTGGCTATGGCTTTATATATGATATTGGCACATGCTATAGGTTTAAAATCCTTCAAATTGTTTGGATTTGAAATTTTTAGTACAAAAGTCATGAACGCCTTTATAAATAATTTCTTGACTATTTCAACAACCATCTATTTTATCAAGTGTCATGATTTGTCAAAGAACAAGGCATTAAGTCTATCTAAACCTAGTACCTTAACTAAATGTAAAGAGAATAATGATTTCTCTATTTCAACATCTGTAAAAGGCTAACTTAATAGGCCCAATCTACTGTTGTATTCCATCAACAATGAAGGACTAAAGTATTTGAATTAAAGAGTACCAATTTGAAGGATTTCCTAAGGTACGTTTAAAGTATGCAAGTGTTTCCTCCATTAATTCCCTGTGAGATATAATTACACTTTCATCATCTTTTGTAAGAAGGAGATTCTTTTATAGTTTCTTCTAACAAGCATAGAATTATGAAAAAAATGAGGAGTTCTTATCTCCATATTGGAACCATTGGATCTTAGATCTCTATCTAAGAATTGAGCAATTCACCTCAATAGCATGCATATATTCACCAATAGATTTTTTTTCCTCCAATGGTTTTGATGGATTCATAGGGTCAATATACAACAAACTTTGTATCCTATCAAGTTTATCTTTAGTTGTACAGACATCTTCTTGAGTTTTCTTATACTTTCCACTTTCAACAGCTTTAATTCCTCCTTAACTATTTTCAACTTCCTCATACTAATGTAAGATTTATGACCTTTGATAATATAGTCCAATCCCTTAAACATTGCATCCTCAAATCCTGGATCATTAGCAAGGTAATTATTAAACCTAAAAGGAAAGTGTTTCTTCTTCCTTGTGCTTAAGTCACTCATAAAAATAAGCGAGTGATTAGGAACAAAGGGTTATCAAAAGAGGCAAAACTCTTTAGGAAGCTATTCAACCAGTAGCTATTCACCATGGTTCCATCAAGCTTCTTTCTTATAAAGCACTTTCCTTATACCTCATTAATAGTTATTGCATATATCATGAACTATATGGAGGTAGTTAAATGATTAATATAAGATTAACAACACTAAAATGATTAAGGAACATATTCCATTATTCTCAACTAATATTGATTTGAGAAATCTTTGGCCGTAAAGAAATGGTTGATTAAACATAGTTTTCAAATGTCATTAGAAAAGAATCAATTACTAATATTATAAAGTTATTATAATTAAGCTCAAATAGAGTGGACATTAATTCCATACTTTATATTTAATTAGAATATTATATAAGGAAAATATTTAATAATGCAAAAATTCATACAAATGTTAGTTAAAACCATTTTTATTCTAAGGATAAATAAAAATGAAATAAGATAAAAAGGATGTAAACATTAAATTATTTTTAATGTCTAAAATTATATCTTGCAACTTTTAATGCTTGGCTTAGCATCCACGTCTTACTAACCTAACCATAACGTCAATTTCATAATTCAAGATGACTATTAAAATTACTCCATAATTTCACCCTTTATAACAAAAAATTTAAAGTAATAATTATAAGAAATGAAAGATAAATTTTAAATACTTTTTTGTAAATTTCTTTTACTTTTGAAAAAATATATGAATTTAAAATTTAAATTTAACCAATATTGATTTTTGAGTCTTAACTATAAATTATTGGGTGTTATATTAGATTCTTCAAATACTTAATTTTTCTTAAACATTGGTTTTTCTTAGACATTAGTGCATTTCACATTTACCTATATCATCAACCCCTCCTAGTAAACTATAAAGCCAATGGTAATAATAATTGAAAAAGGTGATCAATTTATTTTGTAAGCATATATCAGTGATTAAGTTATTCAGTTCCTTAGTAAAGACAATTTTGGTAATTAATCTTTTTATATTGAT
>JAOXYD010000007.1:14988761-15000898 GCA_028565735.1 Pinacopodium congolense
GATAATATATTAATATAATACAGAAATCGAAAAAAACAGTATAAAAATAAAAAAAATAGCACAGAAACTGAAAATAACATATAAAAACTAATATAAAAATAAAAAAATTACAACTAAAAACCACACAACTAATTAGTATCTGATTAGTCTTTACTCAGTGATAGGCTCTATTTGGTTAAGCTTTTATTTTTTATTTGCTATTTTCATTTTTTAAGTATAAAAATCAATGACATAAAAATGTTTGTTTTCTTTTTGTTTATAAACAGAGTATATATTTACAAAAACATAAGCAAAAAATCTAGTTTCTTTCTGTTTAATAAACAAGTTTTGTAAATAAAATTGTCTATATTTAATAATGATTATAATCTATTAACTAGTATTTTTAAATTATATGAGAAGGTTTTAATCAAATAATTGGAACAGATAATTTGAATTTATTTCTTTTTTAATTGTTATTACTAAATTAATTTTTTTATAACAAGTCTCAATAAAAAATATTTTTATTTTTAATTTTTATTACAAATCTCAATCAATCAAGTGTTTATTTTGAAGAACAAAGAAACCAATCACAAGAAATAGAAACTAAAAATCACAACAAAAAAAGAAGTTTATTTTTAAAAAAGAAAAATAAACCAAAAATCAAAATAAAAAATAAAAAATCATAACAAAAGAATGAAAATGACATCAAATGACCTCTTAACATTTGTGATTGAATGTTCTATGTTCCTCCAAAAACCTATGGATAGAACGTTGTGAGACATCACAGGCTTCAAGTTTAGGGAGGAATGAAGCAAATTATGAGCTTTGCCCTCTTCTTGACTTAAAAAATAAATAAAATCATTTAACCCTAATTTAAATCACATCAAAATTAAGGCCCTCTTTGATTAAGCTTTGCTTTTTGGTTTTATGATTATATTTTTCTAAGTATAGAATCAATGGTAAATATATGATTTTTTTTACAGTTTATCAATTTATAAAAATAGAAACAAAAAACATAAATAAAAATATTTGGTTTATTTCTATTTAGTAAACAAGTTTGTTAAATATAATTTTCTATATTGAATAATAATCATAATCTATTAACTAATGGCTTGAACTTATATTATATTCATACTTAATCATATTTAAACTTGATTTTAAGAATTTTTTGTTTGATCAATTATGACAAATTAAGCAAACTTAACTCAAAGTCAATGAATCAAATTGGAATTGGTTGAGTTTGACCTTGAATTTACGTTATAAATTCAATCAAACTCAAACTCAAATTTTTAAAAAATCAAACTCGAGTTCAAATCTTAGCAACCTCATAATCGTCCTAACATTAGGAGATTGGGCAAATACATTAGGGATCATCACATAGGAAAATGTTCAAAATATTTCTTACACATCAATAGATAATTTAAAATATATAATTACATTGTAAATGTTTTCTTATATAACTACTAGTAATAGCCACAACTTAAGGTTTTGTTTTTAGTTGAGTTTTTATTTTTATTTTTTGTTTCTTATTTTTTAATCTAAAACAAAAAAATACAAAAATCGAAAAAAACAACATATAAATATTGAGTAAAAATTGAAAAAAATACACAAAAATCACAACTAAAAATTACAATTAACAATTCAATTAAACACGACATAAAAAAACAAGTTTCACATATGTTCAATCTTCCGTTCCTACAAATTTTATGCTATCAAATGTTTACTCTCCTCTTAAAGATCCAAGTTTCTAACATGATTTCATCACTCTATAGCATGATTCCTATAAGGAAAGGCAAAAGCTTTAATTAAATAGCAGAACAGAACATAACAGAACAGAACAGTGCCAATGCTTGCTTGCCAACATGAAGTCGTTTATTGGTTTTGTATTTTATCATAAATCAGTGAAAGGCTTGTGTCTTCTCTAGAGTTGTGGACATGATCAGCCTGAGAATTTCCAACCCTTGTTTTATCCCTGAAAATTCTCTTAATTCTCCGTGTTTGTCTGCCTATCCTGTTAATGTCTCTGTCTCCCAAAATTAAGGATCTCCCAAACTCGTTCTTTCTTTTTCCTATACTCCCCCATTTCTCCTTCTCTCTCACACGCCTCTGCTGTCTTTCTACGACCACAACATGGTAAGCTTTCTCAGTCTTTCTCTATCTCACTGTCATCAGAAGAGTTGGCTTTTTTTCTTTTTCTTTTGTAAGGTTACATGTTGAATAATTGATCTTGTAATTAAGCACATTGCATTGCCTCAAGAACCAGGCCTTTTCATCACCTGGAAAAACCATTTAGACAGTTTTCAACAATGGATTCCATTTCTGGTAATAATCAACATGCCTTTATTCCTTTCACAATTGCTAAGATCAACGAAATTCTTGTTACAAAAAAAACATAGGGTCTGTTCGTTATTATATCTGTTTTTGATTCTTTGTTTATATATTTTAAAATATAGAAATCAAGAAAAAAAATATTTGCTATATTTTATTTTTATTTTTATTTTTATTTTTTAAAATTAAAATAGAAACAGAGATATTAAAAGGATATTCTTTCACATTTTGAAAATACATCTTTTTAAAAAATTTACATTGATATAATCTATCATTTAATATGTATTTCTAATATGTATAAAGGTATTTTAATTTAAAATTTAGAATTTATTTTATATTTAGTTATTATCACTAAATTAGTTTTTTATCACAAATTTTAGCTAAATATATTTTTAGTTTTAGTTTTTTTATGATGAAAGTTAACTAAACCTATTTTCATTTTTCTTAAAAATATAAATTAAAAATAAGAAAAAACTAAAAATTATAACAAAAAAACGTAAATGATATCAAATGATTCACAGGTGAGCCTTTAAATTTTTTTTTTGTTTTGAAGATTGCTTTTTTAACATGAATGAGTATAGTCAACAATGGTAGCAATCAATACTTATTATCCATAAAATGACTTATATAAATCTAAGGATTCAAATTTTGATTTTTTTATTTTTGTATTAAATTTTGTATGTTTTTATGTTTTTTTATTTCTGTGGTATATTAGTGTGTATTTTTCTGTTTTTTTATATTTAAAAAAACCAAAAAAAAAAAGCTTAAACGAAGGCCCTTAGATGTTATGGCATATCTGAAGTACGTAACAGTACATAAGTTATTTCACGCTATCGGCTACAAATATTTTTCAATATATACGTAAATCATGTAGTTTATGCATTTTCATTGTTAATCTTAAAACTGAACCATTTTTGGATTAGGCAAACTCGGCGTCTGGAATGGCTGTGGATGATAAGTGTAAGCTCAAGTTTTTGGAACTTAAAGCCAAAAGAAACTACCGGTTCATAGTTTTCAAAGTTGAATCTCAGCAAGTGGTTGTCGAGAAACTTGGGAGTCCTGAAGAAACCTACGACAACTTCACTGCCTGTCTCCCTGCCGATGAGTGTCGCTATGCTGTCTATGATTTCGACTTCACCACTGATGAGAATTGCCAGAAAAGCAAAATTTTCTTCATTGCATGGTACTCTATTCTAATCTATGCAACTACACTTAACTTCTGTGCTTATTAGGTGATACAAGTGCTCTGACAAAATTAACAGATGAAATTTAATTTGATCGAATTCGATTTTAACTCATCTGTTTTCCTTTTGACAGAACTTGAGTAGGGTCCTCAGAACATCACGATGGAAAACTTGTTTTGATATGCTAGAAACAGAAATAGGTTTAAGCTGAGTATAAAAAGCTGAATCTGAGGAACAAATACATTCAAGAACTAGATCAAATTTCTGGAGTTTAAAAGTGACATTGGAAAATGGAGAAGTCCTTATGTGTGAGTTGAATCTTTTTCAGGTCACCTGATGCAGCGAGGGTGAGAAATAAAATGGTGTATGCAAGTTCTAAAGATAGATTCAAGAGGGAGCTCGATGGCATTCAAGTCGAGTTGCAAGCTACAGATCCAAGTGAAATAAGCATTGACATTATAAAAGGACGAGCGCTTTAGATGTGACTACTCATTCTTCACTCCAAAATTCATGAGCATTTCCTAGAAAAATTACATCTTTTGATCGTCAGTGTTCTTTTTTTTTTTTTTTTGTAATTTTGCTTTTTTGGTATCAGTGTAATGCTTCTTTCTGCATAACTTTTTCGTGTTTGGTATTTAAAAACTACTTTATCCAAATATGTGTACACCATTTAAAAATTGAGTGATGAGCATAGCAATCAAGAAATGTTCTTAATTCATCTATTAGTTTTACGAGTATGCCTGAAGCGTTCAAAACAAATAGAATTGTTGGTCGGCCATCGCGAAAGAAGGTTGAGTATTAATACAAAATAATGGTGTTTTCTCAATGGAAAATATTTCGTCTTTTGTACTGAATTAGAATCTATTCCAAATATATATGTCTTAATTCCTTTCTTAGACGATTTACAAATATTTAATTTAGATATTATATTAATGTATTGTTAAGGTGAATATTCCTCTTATTTGTACAAAAGTAAGATGTAAAAAATATCGATTGAAAATATTATTTCACAATCATAAAACACAGTTTACATATCGATTGAAAATATTATTTCATAATCATAAAACAAAGTTTACAAGTATTTATAGGTTAAATGAAGAAAATTAATAATTACAACAATGAACTACTGAAAATAACCATCAGCTAAAATACATTAGTAAAATAATAAAATAACTAAGTTAAAGACTTTGTGTAACCCTACTAAAAATAAATGAAAATACAAATGTTAATAGCTTCCCCTCGTGTTGGAGCTAAGAAATGAATATTCACTAAACCCAATCTGGACAAAACCACAAAAAAAAGAGGAAAAGCCAAGACTTTGGTGAACATATTAGCAATTTGCTGTTTGTTGGGAATGTGCCTTGAAGATATGAAACCACGCTTAAATTGCCCATGAACCAAAAGACAGTTAATGTCCAAGTGTTTAGTATGTTCATGGAACACCAGGTTAGTAGTAATGTGTAAGGTAGCTTAATTATCATACTAAAAAGGGATTAGTGTGAGAACAGAAATATGAAAATCCTAAAGTAAGTAGGACAACCATAGCAACTTGCATATAGTAGAGGTTATGCTGCAATATTAAGCTTTTGTGGAGGAATAGGAAACAGTAAATTGTTTCTTGATTTTCCAAGAAACTAAAGTTGAACCAAGAAAAATACGATAACCAATCAAAGATTGCCTAGTGTCAACACAAGATGCCTAATTTATATCCCAAAAAACCAAAAAACCAAAAATGTTAAAAACAGGAAAAAATAATCCCTTGGACGAGCAATCTTTAAGATAACGAAGTAGATGCAGGGCTGCATCCCAATGAGTCTAACAAGGATGCTGAATAGACTAATTTAATTGTTGAACAATATAGGAAATGTCAGAGCGTGTAAAACTCCAATAAGGAGTCAACCCACCAGTCTCCGATAAGACTCTGGATTAAATAAAGAGGAACATGCAGCTACTGTGAGCATAACACCCTTAAGAAGAGAGGTAGCAATAGCTTTAACATCTTGGAAACCAACATCCTATAAAACATCTAAAATATACTTTTGTTAATTCATAAAAATACCCTGGTCAAATCTAACAATTTCTAAACCAAGAAAATACTTAGCATGATTAAGATCTTTAATAGTGAACTTAGCATGCAGGTAGTTTTTTACCTCTAAAATTGTTGTCTCTGAAAGACCTATAAGTAAAACATCATACACATACACAATTAAACCCAAAAAAGGTACACTGGTAGGTTTAATGAACAAACAGTGATCATGTTTGGATTGTTGAAATCTAAAAGATTGTAACAGGAAAGTAAACTACATATTCCACTGGTGTGAGACTTGTTTCAGTACATACAAGGACTTCTTAAGCTTACAAATCTATCCAGGAGTAGATGCAGTATATCCCTTAGGTGGAACTATATAAACATTCTCATTCAAAGAACTATGAAGGAACACATTATTTATATCAAGTCGATGTATGGATCAAAAATAAGAAGATGCAACTACAAAAAATACTCTGACTATTACATTTTTAGCCATTGGTGAAAAAATGTTCGTATAATCTACCCTTCAATTTAGTTATAGACTTTAACTACCAACCTTGTCTTATACCGATCTACACTACCATCAAGCTTGAGTTTAAGTCTATATACTTATTTGGAATCAATAACTTCCTTTCCTTCAGGTAAAACAATTAAGTCCCAAGTATCATTCTTTTTTAAAGCATCTAATTCTTACTGCATAGCCTTAACCTAGTCATTAAGCAATAATGCCTGACTATAAGATTTGTGTTATGAAATATTTGACAAGTTAGCCAAAAAATAAATTTATGTAAGAGTAAAAGTGGAGCTGAAATGAGGAAAAGAAGAAGCAGAAACAGCAGAAGGAGATGTCGCAGAAGGTAGAGTAGAAAGAATATTGTGACAAATAAAATCATTCATCCAGGAAGGTTTAATAGTAAGTCTGGTGGAATGTCTCAACTGTGGATCAGGTAAAGGATCATTGAAAACAGAAAAATCAGGTGTAGGTACAACAAGTGGAGGAGTAACAGATGAAGCTGAAAACCCAGTAGAATCGATGGAAATGTCAGAAGAAATAATAGGTAAAGGTGGAGCAGAATGTGGGTTATGAATACATTTGTAAGGAAAGTGGTGTTCATGAAACACAACATCTCTAGAAAGTTGTATGGGAATCAAGATCAAAAAGTTTATAGCTTTCTGACCTTGGATATAATTAATGAAAACATATATATGAGCACGTTTATCAAACTTGTTCTTAGATGAAGACACATTGGTAGCAAAACATAAACAACCAAAAGGTCGAAGTAAATCATAAGAAGGTAAATGGCCATATATAACTTTATATAAGGATTTCCAGTTCAAAAATGGTGTGGGCAAGCTGTTTATAATATATGTAGCAGTTAGAATAGATTCACCCAAAAATATCCTAGACAAGCAAGCTTGAAACATTTGGAAACATCAATGCTCTAGCGACTTGTAATAGATGTTTATAAGTACGCTCAACAACACTATTCTGTTGTGAGGTATATGGACAAGATCTTTGATGTATGACCCCAATATCCCTAAATAATTTTTGACATGTAAGACTAAAAACTTAGCACCATTATCAGACCTAACTTACTTTACTGTAGTGTGAAATTGAGTAGAAACCATGTTACAGAAGGAATGCAAAATAGTTAGAGTTTGGGTTTTATAGTGCATCAAATAAGTCTGTTGAACTAGGATTGGTTCCATTATTATTTTGATAATGACAAAATATCTTCTAATAATATATTTGTAAAGTTTATTTTGTGAAAGATAGGTTTGAAGAAAACAAGTCTTAAATGGTGAAGACTTAAAGTACATGGTTGTGGAACCATAAAGTTGAACAACTAGTTTTTGCAACGGCTATAAACAACTAGTTTTTGTGACAATTAGGTTTTATAATTGTTAGTTTTTATAACGGTTAGTTTTTACAACTGTTGGTTTTTATAATGACTATAAACGACTAGTGTTTATAACGGTTTGCAACAGCCAGTTTTGCAACGACTATAAATGACTATTAAGCCTTAAGATGGGTATAAATATATGGTGTTTGTGTGGTTTTTGGTAAGAAGAAGCATTGAAATAAATCTTATAGTGTTTGAGCAATCTTAAGTATATTGTGAGTTTTGGTATAGTATTATGAGTATAGTATTTTTATGAGTATTTGTATTCCATTTTTATAAACAAGTTTATAGTGAGCCCTTATATACCTTAGCGAATCAAGAGTGACAATTTTTATAAGGTGTTTATATGAGAAGGGTGTTTATATTATGAGTGTATTTATATGAGAGTTATTCTTCAACTATAAAAGAAGAATGTTGTGATATTATCCTTTAACCCTAGAAAAGGGAGTAATAGGTTATTCTTTATCCATGAAAGGAAGAGTAAAAAATTATTTTTGAGCCTTGAAAAATAATTGTATTTCTAACAATGTATTTTTTGTTGCAAATAGTGTAAAAATCTTAACAAGTGGTATTAAGGACAAGACATAGGGTTAAGTGGACTGTTATAAACTAGGATAAATTGTTTGTGTCTCTCTTCCCTCACTCTTTTACTTTTATGCAATTATTTTATATTATTTATTTTATTATTATTGTTTAATTCGGTGAATTAGATTTGTTATTTAACTTCTGCATTTAGAAGAAATAAATCAAGTTAGAATTAGATAACTTAAAAGGATTTTTTAAACACCTAATTCACCTCCTCTTATATGCCATATAGGGCTAGTAATTAGTATCAAAGTCTAGGTCTCACATCAATTTAATTCTAACAAATTAGTGAGTAAAGATCATGGCACTTAATTTAATAGTAACTCCTTTGTTAAATGGAGATAATTTCTCAGCTTGAAAATTTTGAATTAAGCATATCATAAATAGTAAAAATGTAGACTTATAGTTAAAAGTTATACAAAGCCATCAAGTCCCTACAACATTAGTAAATAGGAAATTAGTTCCTAAAAACAAAAAACGAATGGAACAAAAAGGATAAGGAATTAGTATCTTTGAATAGTCAAGTTTTAAATATTTTGCATTGTGCATTAGATAAAATTATTCTTAATAGAGTTTCAAGGTACACTTTTGTTAATGCTATATGGCGTAAATTATAAAATTTATATGAAGGTATAAATTATGAAGAGATGCTTAAATCTACTAAGAAAGAAACAAAGATGGAGTTCCTTAAGGAAACAGTCAATGCAATTTTAATGGAACAAGAAGATGTATGTTCTAGTCACTTAATATTTGTAATGATAATGTACCTTCTTGTTCTAAATCTCATGATAATGTTGATGTTTGTGATGTAGAATATAGTTATGAAGAATTGCTAGAATTTATATAATCATTGGCAAAGAAGAAAAAGGAGTTGCATGATAAGAATAGTGAAACTTCAAAATTACTTGATGATTGTAGAATAGAGAATGAAGAGCTTAGAAAAGAAATAGAATCAAATAAAGCAATAGAATGTGAGATGTAAAAATTAGTAGAACAAAATAGGGCTTTAAAGAATACATTAGAATTGATGAATACGAATGGTAGTGAGCTTAAAATCATAAAGGAAAATACGTCATTAAGAAAGGAAGTAGAATTCCTTAAAAGCTCACTGTCTAGTTTCACTAAAAGAAATGAAAAGTTTGAATCAATGTTAAGAGCCTTAAAGATTACAAATAATATACATGGTGTAGGATATATAAATGACAATGAACCCTCCTCTAGTATGGGTAAATTTATTAAAGGAAAGAACATAGAGGAAGAAGAACCTAGGTCATTCATTCAAAATGTTTCTAGGCCCTCATCATCTAGCCCTTACCATAGGAAGAATCATCATGCATTTATATATGCATCAAGACCATTGTATAGAAAGAATGTGCATATGCCTAAAAATAGACATCATTTTCATAAAAATGTACAAAAATCACAAGATGCACATAGGCCTTACATTTATACCCCTCACACTCGTGTAAATGTTTTTAGAAATGTGTATCATGCTCATTACAAGCTATTTAATGTGTCTTACGCATATTCTACGTAACAATTTCATCAAAGAAAAATGTTTAAATCTAGAAATGTAGGTAGGAATAATATGAGATCTCATTATCATTCATATGGAAAAATTAGAAGTTTTAATGATTCTAGACCAGGCAATGTTCATGGAAATGCATATGGATCATATGCACCATTGTCTTGCCATTTTTGTAGATGTTTTGGGCATGTAGAACATTTTTGTTATGATCGTTTAAGAAATGTAAAAGTTTTGCCTAATAGATGAGATAGGCATAAAACTAACCCTCAAGGACTCAAGATAACGTGGATATAAAAAATTCATTCAATTTGTTTTGTAGGTTTTCAAAGGTATCTCCAATAGCATAAGAGAAAATCACCAACACACATTGTTGAACTAAGCAAGTAAAAAAGTTGGTGATATGAAATAAAAGGGAGGTATGCCTTGAACATAAATTTGTATCATTATTTGTTTAAAATGTTTCGTGATCGTAAATGACGTTTTAAATGATTATTTGATGATTTTGATGTTTTAGAGTCATGATTAATATTTTAAATTTGGATACTTTGGTTGACTATAATCATGCTTAGGATGTTTTTGTAACAATTTTCGTATAGATGATTTCATAAATGTCAAGTGATTAATTGAATGTTTTTGCATTAGAAATCATGGTTAAGAATGCATGAATATATATTTTTTAAGACTCTTGATATCATTGAGTATTGCGTAATTGATTGAAGAGCTTTTTAAAAAACATTTCTACATGATTAGATTTTACATGTTTACGAAAAATTAAGAATGATGTTTTGATACATGTCTTATTATGATCTTTTTTAGTTCCCCTTAAGCGTTTAAATGTTTTATGGACAACATGACTTGATATTTCATTAGAAATTGGCATGTAGAAATATTTTAAGCATATTTTTGTTTTTCAACATTTTGATCTCTCTCGTGGACTTTAAAGTTCATACTTTCATATTTTTAAACGAAATTGCTTTTATTGAGGGGGAGTGTAAAGCTCTTATATAAGAGATGGAGGATTTTTGTGTACAAAATTTTTTACTAAAATGTTTAAAGTTTTTTTTTAATCATTTGCCTCAATGCATTGACTTATGACAAATGTTTGAAAGTTTCATAATGCATTAAAATCTTTGAAATTAAGTATCATGTATTTTGTAAATATTTCTATCTCCTAAATTATATATTTTTTAATTAATTTCATGACATTTCAAGCTTTAGAAAATTCTTAATGATGTCTTAACATATCATTTAAATTTTTAGATGATCATATGGTTTGCTAATCCTTACTTTTTTTTGCTTAAAGTGTGTTGGAAATGAATTTTTTGCAAAAAACTTGAACTTTGATAAAAAGCGTGATTTTCAAAAAATGGAGAGTTTGATAATTTTAAGAGTTTAAATGCTCGAACTTTGTTACAATCTACTAGCTTTTGCAAGAAATGAGGGCATTTGAGTTTTGAAATGTTTTTTTTTTTTGGTGAAAGTTTATGACATTTGATTGCATATGCCATCATTGATTGAATTTTTTTTGTGAAAGTTTATGACATTGATTGCATATGCATACATTTAGGGGGAGCATGGCATTTTATTTATGTTGCACATTTTGTTGTTAAATTTTCAAATAATGAATTTTTGATAAATTCATGCTTGTTTAAAAAATTTTATCGAAGGAGGATTTCGAATTAAGTGATACGATTGATGCGCACTTGACATGTTCATCCCTTCCTCACTTTTATTTATTTTTCTATATGAGATTTAATATCTATTCATGCAAGAATGTAGGAATGTTGTACTAGTGTCTAATATGGTATGAATCTCTTCATGCATTTTATATCTTACTATGACATTTTTGAAATTTTGAAAATCAAGATTGCATGAATTTAAAAGGAGACATAAATTTTGAAAATTTGGAAATTCTAAAGTTTTCAAATTCTTAAATTGTTGCATGGTTTTAGTTAACTTGAGGGAGTTAGTCAAAATTTAAAGTTCTGATAATTTTGTGATAAAAGTTAAGATTTTTGGAGTTTCAAGAAATTTAATTAGTATCATAAGATAGTTTGCATCTTAAGTATGTTGTCGTAATGTTAATTTGATTGATTGTTTTATTTCTTTGATTATGTATAAAAGGGGATTATCTCTTTCGACATTGGCAAGTGATATTCATTATGTTGTTGCTACTTATTTATGATGCCTTGTGTTATATGGTTATTTTTAGTATTATTAACAATTGGTGTTGTGATACTAATCTTTTGTAATTAAATGGTATCAATTATTAGTTTGTGTTGTTTTTATTATAATTGGTATCAACAAATCAGTTTTTCAACAATTAGTATCAACTATTGATGTAGATTAATGTTTTTGTTAACAAGTGGTATTTTATTTTGAAAATCCATTTTCATCGAGAGTAATATTAATTATTAGTTTCAAGTTTTGTTTTCTAACAATTGATATTGTATTTTTGTTTAACAATTGGTATAGATGAGTCTCTTTTTCAACAAGTTTAATATCAAAGATGTGATTTTTTAATAATAATATCTTTTTAATAACAATTGGTATTAGTTTTGATGATAAGTTGATTGTTAAGTTTTAAAATGAGATTAAGT
>JAOXYD010000007.1:15005919-15027088 GCA_028565735.1 Pinacopodium congolense
AATTTGTATTATTTTTAATTTTATAATTGTATTAATGTATATGAATTAAATATTTTTATATTAATTTAGGTTATTATTTATATAAATTATATAAAAATTAATATTATTGTATTATTATTTTGTTATGATAAGTTTAAAGTAAATTTAAATTGTATACATTATAATATATATAAGGAAAATTTTATAATTTTTTTAAAAATTGGTATTGGTATCGATATTAACTGGTATCAGTACGATACTATTTCGAAGCGAAAACTAATACTGATATGGTATCAATATTTCGAACATTAGTGTCAAGTAGCATTTTGTTGATGCGTAGCTCATATTACACAAAAAACATGACCTTAGTGAAAATACAATTAATGGACTCCTTTAGGTAAGTGGAATTCTTCTCCTTTTTTTTTTTTTTTGGATTTGAATCACTTGTCTTATCTGCATTACTTGTAAGCTGCTACTTTGTGCAGGATATGATTACTACAGGGATGGACATAATAACAATCTCTACAGAGTGGGCAATGATCGAGCTAATAAAAAACCCAAGAGTGCAACAAAAGGCTTAAGAGGAGCTAGATCGAGTCATTGGTTTCGAAAGGTTCTTGACACAGACCGACTTCTTAAACCTCCTCGCCTCTAATGTGTATCCAAAGAGTCATTGAGGTTGCACCCTCCAACCCCTTTAATGCTTCACCATCGTGCCAATGTTAATGTTAAATTTTGGGGCTTCGACATGTTGAATTAATTATAGATTAGCATAATCTGATGACAATTTTATCTTTAGCATGCATATGTAACATTTGGGCCATTTATAGTATGGATATTATATTACTAACCTTACTATGGGCCTTTGAATCAATTCATTAATTTCACCTAAGCCTATCTAGTGGGCTTATGGTTTACTACCATGTGTTCACTTTAATCTAGTTGATGTATTCTTATATGATTATTTTGGCTTATTGTTGATTTTAGACAGCATAGTAATGTTGTGTGATAGTAGTTAGTGAATTGGATTAAGCAAACCCTAGGTTTTCTATTTTCTACTGTGGTTTGATTTAGTGTGGTAAAGAATTATAACTTCTAGTCAATTTTTATCACCATTAACAAGTAATTTTTCTAATCATATTGTTTATACATGCTTCAAAGCTATGGAATCTAATTGTTATCTTTGTTAAAATTTCCATCAATTGGTATCAAAATCAAATCCATAAGTTTTGAAACTATTATTTTCATTCTTCATTATGATATATATATTATTTTTGTATTATTTTATACCCATTTTTGTAAACTCTTGTTCACAATGGGTATGTTATTTTTTTTATAAATACTTCCTATGTTGTTCATACATGCATTGATATGTGTTTTAGAAATATTTTACAACAAAAATTGATGAAATATATGAGTTTTTTTGTAATTCCATCCATGGCTAAGACTTTTTTCTTCTTAGACCTCCCTTAAGTGGGTTTTTTTTTGTTAACATAAATCTTATAGATCCTTTAATCTTTGAAAGAGGAGGAAAACCCCTCTAAGATGGTTAAAAGCATTTTTTCTGATGATTAGATATAATTGGGTAGGGTCATAGATAATCTACAAGTTATTTGATCCAGTCTGAACGTTGAAGATGAAATATTTACGGTTTTTCCATTACAGCTTGTTTACGATTCTACCATTTGGTATGATTTACAATTTTACTATTACAGTTTATTCACGATTCTGTCATCTCATATTATTTATAGTTTTGCCATTACTATTTATTTATAAATCTGCCATTGCTTTGTTTTTATAGTTAAGCACTTATTTGTAAATTTACAATTTTGCCCCTACTTATAAATTTACAATTTTGCCATTAATAAAAATGATAATTTTAAAAAATATTCAATCATTAAATATTAAAATTATTATGTCATTATTTTAGGAATTTCTAAGCATGATTTTTTATAATTCAATTACATGTTTTATCCAATTACATTATATCTTAGCAATATTTTGGATAACTTTATTTTTTTAGTAGTTATCTTTTATTAAATATAAAATTTTGTTATTTTTATCAGGTTTTGGATATAATTAAATATTGTATGCTTATGAACTTGTCTCTCGTAAGTTTATGCATTTGAATATTTTTATTGATATATTTTCTTTTAAGTTTAATCAATTTTTACTAAGATCTATACGGGTAACAAAATTATCCTATTAATAAGTTCATTGTTTGGTAGAATACTTAGATTGGTGAAGAGAATATATTGAATATTATGAATCAGTACAAATTACTATCTTATCGATAATTGATTGATGCATTTAGTTGTGATATTTATATTGCTCTTACTTGTGAATGAGTCGATTTTTTATGCTTAATGGACTATAGTATTCTATGATCACTTTTGTGGATCATTTTGAGAAAGTTAGAGAAAGAGAGAACAGTATGATCTTGAGTGACATGCATATTAATGTTACTCTTATAGTTTTTTCTTCAGCTTTAAGCAATCCTTAATTCTCTGCCATTTTGAAGCTTAATGGAACTAATCATAAATAATAAGATGAATCTCTCATGATGAACTTATCTTCCATGAAATTGGAAATGGCATTAAGGAAAGACTCTCCTCCTAAACCCAATAATAAGACTTTTATTAATGATAAGAAGCTTTATAATGAATGGGAGTACTCGAATTAGTGTTATTTGATGATTACGAGGTATCATATGGAAGACTATTTACGTGATATCATTCCAAAAATCGAGAATGCCAAGAAATTTCTTGAAGCCATCAACAAAAATACAAGAAGTTCTCCAAGAATGAACTCTTGAGCACTTTGCATTCATTGGGGCTATAATTCATATTACCAATTCTTTGTAGGAGATGAAAAACAAAAGGAAACTAAGTAGTGTAGAGTAGTATGTATACATGGGAGATGCTACAAGAACTAAAGTTAATTTTTTAGGAATAATCAAGTTATAACTTACTACAAGAGATTTTTTTGAGTTATATGGAGTTACCTTCAATTAGAAGGAATTTAGTTTCAATATCTGTTTTAGATAAAATTGGTTATAGGTTTCTTTTTGGATCTGAAAAATTAATTTTTTATAGTGACTTTATTTTGATTGGAAATGGAATTTTATGTGATAATCTTTACAAGCTTAATTTGTTAGATGTGTCTTTTCTTATTACTTATTCTTCTGCTATTAATACTGTTGCTACCACAAAAAAGTCGAGGTTGAATTGAAAATCTTCTATTTTATGGCATAAGTGATTAGGTCATATTTCTAAGCAAAGAATGGAAAGATTGATGAAGGATGGGATTTTATAGGACCTTGATTTCTTATATTTTGGTACATGTATTGATTGTATAAAAGGAAAGTCAAGTGTCAAGGTTAGAAAAAACAAAAGTTGATAGATGCAAAGAACTACTTGGGTTAATTCATATTAATATTTGTAGGCCTTTTACACCTCAAGTTATAGATGGTTACAAATATTTTATCACCTTCATTAATGATTTTTCTTATAGTTTTTTTGAACTCATGTATGGGAAGTCTGATTCTTTGGAAGCCTTTCAAGCTTTTAAATAAAAGTAGAGCTTTAGCAAGGGAAAAAGATTAAAGTAGTTCATATTGACAGAGGTGGTGAGTATTATGGTAGATATGGTGAGATAAGAAACAATCCTCAACCTTTCACAAAATACCTATAAGATTGTGATATTAATGCTTAATACATAATGCTGGAACATCTTAGCAAAATAAAGTTACAAAAAGAAGAAATCACAGACTTTTTGACATGGTATGATGTATGCTAGTAAACTCTTCCTTATCGGAGTTCCTATATGGTGATGCTTTGAAAACTGTAGCTTATATTTTGAATCAAGTGCCCAGTAAATATGTTCCTAAGAATCACTATAAGTTGTGGTCATAGTAGAAATCAAATTTGTGTCATTTTTATGTTTGGGGTTGCAAAGTAGAAATGAGACCCTATAATCTGCAATCCAAGAAACTTGATCTTGAGACTATAAGTAGATACTTGATTGGTTACTGCATGGGATTAAAGAGCTCTAGATCTCTTATTCATCTTATACCACCAAGGTCATTGAATTAGATCGTGTTATTTATTTTAAGAATGATATTGGAATAAGCCAAGGGCTTAGAGAAATTGTGTTCAGAGAACACCCAATCATCATTCTTATGCCTATCACTTCCGCTCCAATAATTGGCCACATAGATGATCAACATCTAATAGCCATTTAAGATGAATCTATGGAGCATATAACATAAGAGGCTCCAGTTATAGCCACTGAAAATGTATCTTTGCCAAGATCAAAAGTGTTCGCTGACCTATAATATCAAATGATTATGTAGTATATTTACAATAACATGAGTTTCATATAAGTGGCATTTTAGATCTAACTACCTACAATGAAGGCATCTATAGTCCTCATTCTAAATTTTGGATGGATACTATAAATGATTTCTATGAATTCTATGTCACTAAAAAAAGTGTGGAGTTTGGTAAACTTGCCAAAAGGCTGTAAGTTCATTAGATGCAAATAGGTCTTTAAAACCAAGCGTGATGCCGAAGGTCAAGTTGATAGATATAAAGTAAGGCTAGTAGCTAAGGGCTATAACCAATAAGAAAGTAGTATTGACTACATAGAGACCTTCTCTCTTGTTTTCACTAAAGATTCTTTACGAATTATTATGGCAATTGTGGCTCATTTTAACCTTGAACTTCAATGAATGGATGTGAAAATAGCTTTCTTAAATGGATAATTAAGAGAAAATGTTTACATAACTCAACCTACTAGTTTTGAGGTTGTTAGGAAAGAAAACATGGTTTATAAGCTCTAAAAGTTAATCTATAGGTTGAAACAGGCTTCGAGATAATGGGATATCAAGTTTGATGAAATTTTCACTGGTAATGTTTTCAAAAAAATATTGTTGATCAATGTCTATATATGAATATTAGTCAGAGAAAGTACATATTTCTAATTTTATATGTTGATGACATCTTACTCGGTACTAATGACATTGACATGTTGATTAAGAAAAAAAATTATTATTTGACCATTTTGACATGAAAGACCTTGGTGAGGCATCATATGTTTTGGGTATATAGATTTTTTGTGATAGAATAAATGGGTTCTCATATTATCTCTAAGCGCTTACATTGAACATATCTTATAGAGGTTTAATATACAATTATATTCTTTTGTAAAGACTTTAATTGTGAAGGGTGATAAGTTATTTAAAACCCAGTGCCCTCTAAATGATATTGAGAGAGATCAAATGAAAACAATCCCTTATATTTTAGTTGTTGGTAGCCTGATGAGTGTACATGTTGTGATATTGTCTTTATTATAGATGTGCTTAGTAGATATTTGAGCAATTTTGGACAAAGTCACTAGAAATCAACTAAAAAGATCTTGAAGTATCATCAAGGAACCAAGGATCTTATGTTAACATATTAGAATGCCGATACTCTTAAAGTAGTTGGTTTCAGTGATTTTGTTTATGTAGGCTATGTGGATGATAAAAAGTCTACTTCTAGATACATTTTTATAATGATAGGAGTAGCTGTTTCATGGAAAAGTGTTAAACTAGCACTTACAACTTCTTTAACCATGAAGGTAGAGTATGCAGCATTTTATGAGACTACTTATTATACAATATGACTGTGGAACTTTATCTTAGCATTAGGAGTTGTTGACTCCAAATCAAAGCAGCAAAAATTATATTATGATAATTCTGTAGCTATATCTTTCTCTTGAAATACTATGAGCACTTCTCGCTCTAAACATATTGGCATTAAGTTCTGTTTTATTAAAGCGAAAGTTGTAGAGTCTCTAATTACTATTAAGTACATGCCTACGAGTAGCATGCTAGCAGACCCACTAACTAAAGGCTTACCTATTTATATTTTTTAGGAACATGTCTCCAATATGGAATTATTAAGAGCCTAGTTTTCTTTATTTCAGTGGGAGTTTTCTTTATTTTATGTATGATTTATGAGGATTGTTTGAATTTTATATAGTACATGCACATTATGGATATTTTGTCACTATTTATGACAAATTATAACTATACATTCTTAATGAATGACAAATTGATGATATTCATTTATGGTGAATCCATATTAATGTTATTATCATGTTTTTGAATTAGTAGCACCTGATTATGTATGACTTACACATCCTATTGATGTATTGATTGTATATAATTAGTTTGCCATGATTATGCTGTCCAAGTGGAAGAATATTGAATTAATTATTTTAGACTAGCATAATCTTATAACAATATTATTTTTAGTATATGTATGTAACATTTGGACCATTTATGAGATGGATATTTTATTACTAACCTTACTATGGACTTTTGGATCCATTCATTAATATCACCTAAACCTACCCATTGGACTTATGATCGATTAAAATGTGTTTATTTTAACCTAGTTGATATATTCTTAAATAATTATTCTGACTTATTGTTGATTCAATATAGCATAGTAGTGTTGTGTGATAATAGATGGTGAATTGAACTCAACGAACCCTAAGTTTCCTTTTTTTTTTTCTAATTTGATTTTATATGGCAGAGAATCATATATTCTAGTTAACTTTCATCACCTTTAACAAGTAATTTTTCTAATTATATTATTTATACATGCTTCAAAGCTATGGAATCTAGTTATTATCTTTGTTAAAATTTCCATCATGACATACTTAAGGGATCAAACATTCATGTCAATGTGTTGGTTGTGGCTCGATATTCAGCGGGCTGGAAAGACCCATTAGAGTCCCAATTAGAGAGGTTCTTGGAGGAGGATGTCAACATGAAAGATCACAACTTCTAGCTACTTCCACTTAGCGCAGGGAGGAGGGTTTGCCCTGATGCATAACTTGGTGTTAACTTGATGACGTCCATGTTGGGCCACTTGCTACATCATTTCAAATGGACACCTCCTGATGATAGCAAGCCGAAGGAAATTGATGTGTCAGAAATTCCATGTTTGATCACTTACATGAAGACCCCATTACAAGTTATTTCCACTCTTTGGCTACCCTCACACATGTACAAATGCATTGTTACTGATATGTAGTTTATGGTATTGATGTTAAGCATTTTTTTAGGTTTTAGAGGGAGAGAGACTTCAAGTATTACCATTTGCTGGTTTTTCAGGTGGTTCAATTCACTATTATAAAAACAATTTTTCAATGACATCTTGTTTGCAAGGAAATAATACAAAACCAATTAGGTCATCAAGAGTAGAATTTCACTAATACAATTATGTAAAAGATACATATACCAACATTTTCAATAAGGAAGAAATGTGATATTGTCATCTGAAATATATTTTGTCTTGTAAGAATTATTTGGTGATCTCACTAATGGAATACATATATAGGAATAAAGAAATGGGGAAGGGTTGTAATTATCTATGATTAACTTTATTGTATAGAATGTGTGACTACTTTTAAGTTTGATCTTCAATCTTATGAAGGGAGAATATTTTCAATTCTTTTTGTAATAGTGAATGAAACATTATATTTATTCACAATGCACGTTAAAATTTCAGTTCAGAGTGAGGCCTGAAGTTTTGGAACAAAGGACGTGAAGCTAATAGTGCTCAGAAGTGATGAAATGAAATTCAAAACCACTTTCGGCAATTCTTTAGAGTAACCTAGTATCACCATATGCTTCACCTAAAACAATACCACCACAAACTTCTTATGATCAAGAACTAAACTTATCGAAATGACATAGGTCCTAACTCTAGAAAATTAGGACAATATGCCTGACCAAGATAAGTGTACAACTCATTTATCTCCCCCATAAAGTCCTTTAAAAGGAACATTAGCCATCTTATTATATCTTAAACTCTCCAACTTATAGGAACTCAGATCCTAAAAGAGATTGTTGATTAAAGATATAACTTGTCTGTTACAAAAATCAACTAACATACAACTGAATTAACACAAAGACACTTCTTTCAAAATTGTTCAATTTGTTTAAAATAAGACTTCAACTTAAACTAAATAGTTTCATGATATCCTTGAGAATATATGTAAATACAACTTCAAGTTGGACAAGTATAAATCTAATAGTATGTGCAGTTTCTAACATTAAAATAAGAAGTGAACATAATTCATAAAACTAGAGTGCATTCCATCTTTGGCACTTCTAATTTGAGCTAAGCGTTTGTTGCTCTCTATTTCCCACTTATAATACCGAGATGAAACTAAAACATTATGACTAATACAACACTAGCAACACTTGAATCCAACTAGAGAGGAAAGAAAAATATGACTTCTTAACTCCAATAATCCAATCCCAAACGTTGAATTCATCGGGGTTTTTAGTTAGTCGGATACAAAAAATACAATTTCCGTATCATGATTATTAACAAGTTACCGACTCTCTCTCTTTAGTTCTCTCTAGTTTTCTCTAGAATGTTTGATAAATAAGTTTTAGGCACCATTTTAGACTTTGTTGAATGAAGACTAGCCAACTTTTTATGACTTTCTTCCACTTTAAACCAACATACTAGTAGTATAAATAAGAGGCTTTGGTTTCATGCATAGTGATGAATGGAATGCATAGAGTGATGAGTGAGTTATGAGTGGTATGCATGAGTGAGGGTGTGATGTCCCATAAATACTCTATGTGTGTGTGTGTGCGCGCACTCATGTATGTGTGTGTATTCTTTTGATAGTTAATGTTATGTATCAAAATTATAGTAATAATAAATAAAGTCTTCTTTAGTTAATTAGTCCTCCAAATTCTATAAGTAGTATCAGAGTAAGGCTAATAGGGAAACGATCCTCTAGTGCTTTGAAGGTTTACAATTGAAGATTGTGTAAAGTGGAGGTTCTATGAGTGTACAGTTTGAAACTGTAAAGCCTATTGGTTTGGAATCAAGCTTACTTAATTGATCACTAAAGATAATTAAGTCACTATGATAAACATAACTACTTTAGTAAGTGGCATCGAAAAACTCAATAACAATAATTATAGAAATTGAAATATGCGTATGTAATTTTATTTGCTTGATCAAGATTTATGGAAAATTATTAAAGGAAATGAAACCGAACCTCTGAAAAATGAAAATGATCCTAAAAAATGGAAGATTAAAGCTGATAAATCAATATATGCACTCTTAATATCTGTAGATGATGGATTGCTATAATGCATCAACAATGTGAATACCTCTAACGATGTATAGGACACTCTTGTCAGCCTATATGCAAAGATGAATGATGCCAAATTATAGCAACTCGAGAACGAGCTATTATCACTCTTATAACATGATTTGACGATGAATGAATACTTTATTAAAGTTAAATCTTATAAGAATTATAATCCACAGATTACATCTTGAGTTCAATGCTCTTGTTACTGTAACTTGTGGATGGGAAAAAAAGCTGAGTTTGAATGAATTAGAAACTATATTTGCTAATCAAGAAGTTTTAGACAAGTAACTACTTAAAGCTTCAATCAAGGAAGAAGAGAAAATTCTCTTTATCAATAACAGATATAAAAATCAAAATACTACGAGATCGAAAGTTGAAGAAAAAAATAAATCTTGGAATATAATAAAAGTAGCAACATGGCCAAAGTTGGCAATAAGGGGAAGCTCACAATAACCATGACCACTTAGAGGACAAATCAAGTTGCCAAAAAAATAATCAATGTTTCATATGTGACAAAAGAGGGCATTATTCTCGAGATTGCAGTTATAAAAAAAGTAGAAGGTAATACTACAACAGCCACTCAATCATAAGTTGAAAATGAAGATGAATGGGACTTTCAAGCTTTATGTGATGTGGAATAGTTGGATGCGAATTGCTCTAATGAGGTAGCATTTTATAACCTAATGGAACTGAAAGAGGAGCAAGCATTTATCATTAAAAGTGATAAATTAATCAACTACAAAAATGAATGGATAGTTGGTTATTGATGTTAGGTACAATTGGATAATATGCTTCATGTAAAAGGAATGGAGAAGAATTTTATGTCAACGTCACAAGTGACATATTTAGGAAATTATATGGTATTTAGGCTACAAGATATGAAAGTACATCAAAATTTGAAGGTGATTGGCTAACCAATCATGGAAGTAAAAAGAATAAAGGCAATATATGTCATGTTAATAGAAACAACTTATAATGACAAGACAAGAAGTGACATAGCAGATTTATGGCATGTACGTCTAGGACCTGTAAATTACCATAAGCTAAAGATGATGATAAAGAAGTCAATGCTTAGAGGGCTACCTCAATTTAAAGTTCTAGAAGATATATTGTGTGTTAGATGTCAATACAGGAAGACACATCAACTACCATATGAAGAATTTAGATTTCATGCAAAGGGGCCTTTAAAGTTAATTTGTTCTAATGTCTTTAGGCTAGTGAAATAACCATCTATCAGTGTTTTCCGATATAAGTTAACTTTCTTTGATGATTTCTCAAGATATGCCTGGGTATATTTTATAAAGGAGAAATCTAAAGTATTGATTAAGCTTGAGGAGTTTAAAAACACAAGTTGAAAAAGAAGTTGACCGGAGCATCCAATGCATGCGCACAGATAATAGGGGAAAGTATATCTTAAAGATTGTAAGATACGTCGAAAGTTGACATGTCCAAATTGCATCACAGTAAAATGAAGTGGCGGACCTATTGAATTTTGTTTTCGTTTTTTGTGGCCAACCTCATGACAATGCTGAAATCTCATTGTCACTTCATATTTGCTCAACTTATTGGGATTCTATTGTTCTTCGCTTATATCTCTTCTTCTTACATTTTTAGCCAAAACTTCAAATCGCTAATAGGTTATATGCCATACTGATAGCTCTTCAAATAAAATTCATGTTTATAGTATCAGCTCACATAAGCATCAAACTCCTCCCTTTAAAATGATATACAAGCCACTGCATGTTTACAAGGAATTCCTATTAAGTCCTACATTCTACATTGGTAACTCTATATTTATAAGTCAACAATGTATTGTCAAGAAAATACATGACATCAAACTTTAAAAACCTATTAGTCTTGATTACTCAATTCCCTCTTCCCATTGTATCACTTCTAACTTCTTTCCAACTCTTGGATATATATCATCAGAATATTTGAGCATCGTATCTCTCTTTTTATGAATTTGAGTATTAAGCCAACTCAAATGTCCTCCAACATGTTGAGCTTCACAAATGTAACCATTGAATGTCTCTAATATATTGTTGTTAACAATTTCACATTTTTACCGTGGGCTTACAAATTCCTTAACAAACTTATTCGAATTCCTAAGTTTATCATCGTAGGCATTCTTTGAAATGGCCTTTAGTTGTTCCATTGTCTCATTAAAATCAAACTCTATTGTCCAACTGACTACTTTTTAAAACAAATTTTGTTATGTATAGCCTTTATGCACACTAAACCAATTGGCATACGTATTTTGGACACTTTTTCTATGCTTAGCTTTCGGAAAAATATTCTTTAATGCATCAACTAAACCCTAACCAAAACAAAAAAAAAAGTAAGTTAATAAAAATTAGTAAAAAAATTAAATTAGTTTAATTTAACAAAATTAAAGAGAAGTTACTAATTAATACCTTTTATTGATTACTTTTAAAACTCCATGAATCCCTACTTTATGTTTCGATCTTCAATAAGAATACTCAAAATCCAATGTCAAGATTGATAATTTCCTCTCTCAATTATAGCCCACAATATGGGGAAGGTTTGATTGTTTCCATCGTGATCAACTGCAGCTAATAATGCACCTAAAAAGAATGTCTTAAAAAACATCTACCTAAACTAATTATCTTCTTATAACCACCTAAAACCCTATATTTCATTACACTGAATCCCATATAAACCTTTTGAATATTACATATCGAGACATTTATCAAATTCAATTTGAAATATAAATGACCCATTTTTTTTAGTCTGTTGTAACTTTTACCCACAAAATCATAACTTTTCATAGTGACCTTCCATTGATCCTCGTAACATGACATCAGCCTCCCATTTTTCCCTATAACATTGGGATTTATTCACTTCCAATCCATACCTCATTTCAAGATTATCCTTCATCTCAATAATTGACCAATTTGAGTTCTTTCTAAACTTATGTAGGAATTCATTTTCTATCCATTTCTTACTAGCTTGCTTGTTTCTTTAAATTTTCCCGTAAGTATGCTTTACTTCCAAAATCTTCACTACAAAAGTTTTTTCATTCCTAATCTAACTAGTGTACATCCTAAATGGACGTGGTGACTCACAAATAGCCTCTATTCTCACATCAAATCTCACCATGTTGACGTTATACTCATTTCCAGTTGCATAATTTCTTATAGCTTTCCTAAACTAGTTTTCATCCTTAAACTTCATTTCAATTTGAAATTGAAAATCCTTCATGCCTACTTTAGGATTAAATGCAATATATTTCTTTCTTTTACGAGATACCACATACCCTACATCATTACTAATAACTAGTGAATGAACTTCAACATCACTATCATATATTCGCTTGTCCAACCGCATGAACTCCTGTCTTCTCTTTGGGAATTTATGGGAATTGATGCTACCTTTACATTGGAATCTTTTCCGCTGTTTCCAATTCCATAAATGAAAGTATTGAATTCTAACCCACTAGACATCTTTTTCCAGCATTTCTTCTCATTTACTCTTGCTACAACATATTCTTCATCGTCAATTTCATATAAATCATCTTCACTCGAATCATTGTCAGATTCACTCATTCCCATTTTGTTTAAATCTTCATTATCTTGTGCCATATGTACCTGGAATATCCTTTCCTTATTATGCTCTATATCAACTTCCTCATCACTGCTAATATCAAAGTCAAATTTGTTACTATTAATTGTAGGATTCTCGTATCCATGCTTATAATAAACATTAACATTATGGTATTTTAGCTCTTTCATGCAGTTAAACATTGAAAACACGTCATTGTCATAATACAAGGTCAAGTCCTTTAAGTATCTCATCGTTTCTTCTGGAAACTTGTAAAAGATTGAATTTACTCTATGTCCTTTATCCTCTTAACACTCCTTTTAATATTAACATGTTTAGTTCATCAACAATCATGTGCCTCTTCTTTTTTGATCTTGCCCCTAACATATTTGCTATTTTTTTACTTCTCTTCAACCCTCCACCATAATGAAATTCAAAGTTTATCAACATCTATATACCAAAAAATGGATCCAGTAACATTTTGACATTTCATCCATACATATGATATCTTAAACATTCAAGTTTAAACGGCAAGCATGCATGTAGAAAAGTTAAGAAATAGTGGAATAAGAAGGAAAAAATAGAAAATGGTAGAAATTGTAGTGGTTCACATATATGGACAACCTAAATAATATACTAAAACTAACTAACTAGTTCCTTATACACATGCTACATAAGCAGAGGTTTCAATGTTCAGAACTCAATTAAAGTTTCAAAGGGATCAATGCCTTTTCTCCAGGAACAACAGTATAATAGTTGTCATAATAGCAATCCTAACAAGCTATAAAGCTCAATTTTTTGCCTTATTGAATGAACAATATATGTCTAATTATAATCTCTGTCATAGATACAACTACATACCTTTAACTGAACCATTCACTACAATTCAAAGAGTATAAACACTCCCACAATAAGAAGTTCACAACATGCATAATAAAATGGCCGGCACAAGAGCACGACATTAAATAACCTAAAATTAATTGCCAGAAAAAGGTTTCTAATAGGACAATACTAATAAATCCTACCAGTTCATCAGCCATTTCAATCTAGTGTCCTTCACCGAAATCAATCACTAATAAAGAAAATCCATAAAGACTTTGATCAAATTAAATGGTGCCTACTCAACTATGACCACAAACATACTCTCAACATTAATTTTCATGTTGAACAACACCATCTAAAACACACCCTTGAAGTATTAAAGCGATGACAAATTAGAACTTATGATGAAGGGGATGAAACAATGCCTAGTCGATGGCTAAAAAAGGGAGACCAAACTCACAAAGAAGATGATCAATCACAACAACAATGGTAAGTCTCTTTTTTTAGTTTTAGGGAAGGCAATGATGAAGGTGGATTGACGAACTACCGATGGAAAGAAAGGGTAATAGTACCCAACTATCGATGAAATTTTTTATGGAAAAGAGGGGCAACAGGAAAGAAATTGAGAAAGAAAGAGTTCTAAGATTAAAAGATGGGCAAAATCAATAAGAATAGGTGATGAGATGGACAAAAGTATAGCGGTGTAGCGTTAACAAGAACCAGGTGTGATAGAGGTGAGGGAAAGAAACCAACAAATGGATTAGGGTTAGTATAGTTGGGCAAAACGACATCATTGCGATTTTTTAGCATTAATCCTTTTCACTTTTTTACTTTATTGTATTTCCACCTGTATATGTCAATGTGTCTCACACATGGCAATTATTCTAACTGATGTGTGAGACACTTCATCAACATTAATGGAATGATTAAGGCAAAAGGTATAATTTGTTCCCTACCGTTTGAGAAATAGTTTAATTTGACTCTAAAGTATGTTTAATTAGGTTGTTGATTGTAGTTTTTGTGTTTTTATATTAGTTTTTGTGTGTTTTTTCAGCTTCTATATTGTTTTTTAGGTTTTTGTACTGTATTAGTGTGTTATTTTTATAAGTTTTGTACTGTTTTTTTTCGGTTTCTGTGTTTAGAAAAATAGGAAATCAAAAACAAAAACAAAAATCCAACTAAAAAAAGCCTTAACATTCTTTAAGGTACTACTTTACCCCTAACGTTTGTAAAATGATATAATTTTTCCTATAACGTTACAAAATGATATATATTAACCCTTAATCGTTTACAAAATGGTACATTTTACCCCCTTAACGCTAATTTCATTAAGATCTTGTTAGATAAATGTTAATTTTATCAATATTCTATAAATGAACTATTAACTAATCATTAAGAAAATAATTAACATAACTTTAATAAAATTAGTATTAAATGGGCAATTTACACTATTTTGTAAACATTAAGGGGTAAAATGCACAATTTTACAAATATTAAAAGGTAAAGTAATAGTTTAATAAACGTTAGAAGGCAATTTAAACATTTTTAGAAACGTTAAAGGACAAATTGTACTTTTTGTCAATAATTAACTGCTGGTTACTTTTGCATCAAATTAAAGGTTGTTGTATTTAATTACCAAAATTTTTTTATTCTGACTAATATTGTAAAATTAGACAAAGTTTAAATTTTTATTTAATTTACCCTAAATTATATGTCAACATATAAAAAATATTATGAGTATTTTCTTTCTAATTTGTAATAGCAATGGATGAGCATAAAATGAGCAATGTAATTTAGTCCTTGCGCTTAAGGCAAAGGCAACCTGCTAGAACAGAGAACACGCTAACTGATGCAGAATATAAACACAACTACAAGAATTTCAAACAAAGGCAGCAACACATGAACATGAAAAACGGTCTATCTTAACAACGGTCACAAATTATTCAGTTATAAGTAGTACACAAACACGAAAGAAGAGTAGCTTTGGAAATCAAATCAATGGTAGTTGGATTTCTTAGCTTAATCTGAAGTAACCAAGAGCTGAAATTATTGTTCAATGCAAGAACACTAGGAATGGTGGATGCTTATGCAAGATTATCACCGTAATGCACGAAGTGGGCCGTGGTTGTAGAAACGAATTACATGCGAGACTATGCTGCAAGAAGACTAGGATTGTTGAATGCATATGCAAGAATATCATGGTCCTGTTCGAATAAGACCATCTCTTCTTGGTCCATGGATATCCATGCTTCTATACCGTCACCGTCTTTTGTTTTCTGCAGCATTATAATATTCCTGAACAGTAAAACTGCTGTAGTGGACCATGAAGGTTTACCCCAACCAAAATCTATCTCATACAGTGGAAACCCGCACAAGTTAGAGCAGCAGTAAGGGCTACCTTGGATGCTCAACTCGGGTTGTTCGCTGAGGCTAGAGTTGGCTGCGAGATTGAAGAATTCAATCAAACTTTTTCTAAACTTACCTGCTAACTCATTCAACTCAATCTGTCTTTCCTCGATTTTTGTTGTATTATACAATGCTATATTTCCAATGGTGTTCGCTGGCAATGGTGGTCTCACCCTTTTACGCAGATTCACCAGTTGAAACAATACATATGGACCTGAAGACGACTTGGACGACGTTCTTGAAGCCAATATGGCACTTTTTATAATTAACGCCAGCACCAAATCACCATCACTGAGATATTGCTGTCCTGTGGGTGATGAGGATCCGATTATTTTTGTCCTGAGTTGAGCTATTTTTGAGCCAGGGAAGACAAACCTTCTTCTAACGAACTCTCCTGGTATTCCGGATAGTTTAGGCAAGTTAAGCATGGCTCTGGGTGGCGAGGATGAGGGTTCCAGAAATGTAGGTTTAGGTGCTACTGCTTTCCTGCCGCCTTCTCGATTACTAGTCATTGATGCCGCCCAACTTTGGACAAATGTGCACATTGAGGATCCATCTACAAGTTTATGTGAAGTGGTCAAAGCAATAGCTATTCCTCCGCAGTTGAAGAGCGTAAGTTGAATTGCCAACATGCATCCTGAGGGTAAGTTGTTAGAATCCAAAGCAGCAAATAAGTGGTCCAGAAACTCAGCATCGGGTTGGTTAAGTAAGGTAGAGAGCCGGCAGTCAATGCGAGCTTCCACAAAATAAGCCCCTTTATCATTGCACTCGACTGTTGATGCATCTTTAAGCCTCCCTGCTAATGGATAGTAGTGATCTAGTGTTTGAGAGAGTGACTTCTGTAGGGAATTCGACCTTTGGAAGAACATTGAAAGGGTTTCATCATCATTTTGGTAGGCACTGGACTGGTAGAAGAAAATGATAGTGTCATATTCAGGAGGTGCGGGTTCGTCCCAGAAAGAAAGCTTAAATGTTTGAAGATGTTGAGGTGTAGAAGAAGATGGTTTGATTGTGTTTTTTGAGATGATTTCAAGCTTCATTGTAGACATTTCCATGCCTGTTTGCTCTATGGAGCGCCTCTCTTTCTTTCTATAGTATATCTATACTGCTACACCCGCCTATCGATACCGACCGTGTGATAATAGTGACTTGAAACTTCGTAAAACAAAAATTTCCGGGATCTACCTATTCTTCACTTTCAAAAAACTTCAACTTCGGGAAATGTTTGTTGCCCTTACTAGTTAATATTATTCAAATTATTCCTTATACATTAATAAACAACTTAAAATATATAGGAACAATTTGAACAATATTAACTATAAATATATAGGAACAATTTGAACAATATTAACTATAGTTTTTTTAATATTATTACCTATATTTTTAATTAAAACTAACTAAATTAATATAAGATATTTACACGCTTCAAGTTCCAAGACACATGGAACTTATATAATGTGGATGTTTGCCCCCATAATGTAGCTTTGAATATGTGTCTACCGTGAATAGCAAACCATTTATTTTATAGATTAAAGATAAATTTTAACTCTTAACATTTTAACAGCTGATACTGGTATTGAATTTATTTAGGGCTTACTTGGTTAAATTTTTTTCTTATTTTTTAAAATTCAATAAAAATATATAATTTCTTTGAGTTTTCTATTTTCTATTTATTTCATTTTTATTAATTTGTAAAATCATAAAACTTTTTCTTTTTATTTTTTAATCAAATTTACTATTAACTAAATATATAGTGTTTAATTGTTTAATATTACTATCTAAGAAGAATTTTGATTTGTTATTTAAACTAATATGTTAATAATTAATTCCAAAATTTTTAAAAATTTAAAATATAATTATTTCAGCTGTCCTTACATTGTCTTGGATGTGATAAAAGTTACTTATACCTGACATAGTATTTCAATTGTTAAAAAGATTTTGAACTCGACTAGGTAGTTACGGGTATCTGCCAATGGTGGATTTTATGCACCTTTTTAATTTTGAAAAATTCAATAACCTTTTTTATCTTTTATCTCATTTTATCTTTATTTATAATATAAATGTCATTATATATATTTTAATGTACATTTATATTTATATTTATTATTTATTTATAAATTTACATTTTTATTTTTAACACATTTATTTTTATCTTTATTTAATTTATGAAATTATAAAAATATTACTTAGTAACCATAAAATGCCATCAAACTTGTGATTTTCAAGTTTTTTTTTAGATTTTATATTTTGATCAGAGTGATTTTATATTTGAAGAAACGGTCCTTTACATTTATATTTAAGGGACATTTAGTTAAGTTGTAAGTTATAATTTTTTTATTGTAATTTTTATATTTTTATATTAATTTATTTTTTTAATTTTTATACTGTATTAATATTTTTTATTTTAAAAAATAAAACTAAAAATCAAAACGTAATTAAACCAACCCTTAGTTAGCTCGAACTATCTTATTTACTACACGAAACAAATAGCAATAGGCAATAAATGAGTTACCTTTGCCAGTAAGCCTACCTTCAAATGGCCTTTTTCATTTTGGGACTCATATCATAACGGTCACTTTCATGTATAATTAAGAATGACGTAATATGAATAAATTAATAAATTACTGAATTAATTATTCAAAATTAAATAAATGATTAATATATTATTACTTTTCATATAATATCCTTTTTAAAATTTAATAACTCTCTCGTCAAGATTTATAATTTCTTAAATTGAAAACCTTTTGAAAGGTTACTCCATTAAATGAACTATTCCTTAGAACTACTTACTTTCTACTTTGCACTGTTGTTTTGGAAAGAAATTCTTGTGGACCGGTATATTATAATTAGATCTACACAATTTCATTAAATTTATTTGATTCTATGAGTTAAGTTTAAAAATTAAACAACTTGAATTTTAAAAATAAGTATCCAAATCAATTTTGAATTTACAATTTAAGTAAAAAAATGTTAAAATCAAAGTTGAGTATTACTAAAAACTCTGCAAGATTCAATCCGATTTTATATTTATAGATAACTAATAACTATCTTAATTTATATTTGTAGATCACTCTTAATTATATATGTTTTTGAGTCCTTTTTTTAAATTATTGCACAGATGTCAACATAGAATTGAAGCAAAGGGCCCTTGGATCTGGTATGTGGTTATTGAGAATTGTAATGCATGCTTACCCTTAATCAGCTACGTTACTGATTGTCTTTTTTTATTGCTGCACAAATCTCAAAAAGGAAAGTCTTTATTGTTGCACAAATCTCAAAAATTATTTTTGCGCAAATCTCAAAAAGTAATGTCTTGTTCTTTGACTGTGTTCAGTCCTCCTAATGAACGAGCTTACAGATTATCTAAAGCTGACAAAACTTATCTAAATTGTTGAAAGTGATTTTAATATTTTATATTTCAAAAGTCTTACTTTACATTTAGGTCTCTGGAAGGATATTCTGTCCTTAAGTGTACTGTTGCACACGAAACAAATATCGATAGACAATAAATGAGGCGTCAGTATATTAAATATTATATTGATACGTTATCCAATTGATTTTTAAAATAATATTATATTAGTATTAATAAATTATTTTAAATAATTTTTTAAAATTATAAATTAATTTTTAAATTTTATAAAATAATTTATAAATATACTATATTGTATAGTTTTTAATTTAATTTTAAACTTAAAAAGATTAAAATACAAAATTTTACTTTTAAACAAATAAAAATTTTTATTTTTTAAATTTTTTGTACCTGCTGATATTTAAATCCAGTACAGAATTAAATAACTCCGCACCGATTTGTGACCAATACCACTAGTATTGGTCAGTATCGGTACGAAATTTGACGCCATGGCCTTACCAGGACGAGCATGATTGATTTTGTTTTAAAATTTGATTTTTAATTATTATTATTTAAAATTAAAAATATAAAAATATAAAAATATAAAAATAATATATTAATACAATATAAAAATTAAAAATAGTAAAGAAACTTAAAAAAATACAAAACTGATGAAAATGTATAAAAATAAAAAAATAAAAAAGGTTGAACTAAACGACTTCTAAACCTATTTTCAAAGGCCTATATTTGATTTGGTTTATTATTAAATAATATGGCTCATGAAATTATTATATTTGGATTAAAATCATTCAAGATTTTTATAGTTCGATAAACTATTCATTAGGTTTTATGATTTTAAAACTATCAAATAAGTTTCTAAAGTTTTAAATTATTTTTATCCATTAATCCTTCATTACTTGTATCTTATGTGAACTAATAGCATATCTATATGGCTTGTCTATGTGGCATACTTAGAATCACTAACAATGTCATGTGACATTTGACTAATTCGTTAAAGTAATTAAAAACTTTAGAAATTTATTTGATAGTTTATTAAATTATAAAGACATAATTAATTGTTTACTAAACTATAAAGACCTAAATAATTTTAAACTCAATTAATACATGATATTAATAATTGAAATCAAAATTTTAATTATTAAATTATGTGCTATAAATATTGCATCTTTCTTGGTAGTTTATTTTCTCAAAAAATAGATATTGTGTCTTTTTAAACAAATATATAAATTTCTAAATTAAAATTGAAAAATAAAATAAGTTCCATAAAATATTTTATTTTAAAAAATTCAATATCTATGATATTACATATATGTGAGAGTAAAACTAACTATTTATCGTGCAAATAGTATATTAATAATTGTTTTAAGTTGATAAATTTTTTGGGTTGATAATAATTAGGTTCAAATATAATTTCATAAGGCCTTAAAAGCCTTTTTTATGCTTAATTTTGATTGGATCTAAATAAAATATTTGAAATTTATTTGAATTTAAATATTAAATTTAAAGTTGTTTAAATCCAATTAATTCATTAATTTTGCCTTTTCATTTCTTCTTATTAAATTTTTTTTCTTATATTCTTTGTAAAGTTCTAAATGTAGTTTTAAAAAATCTATATACCCAATTTTACAAATGTCTCACATTATTTCGAGTGAATATGAATAAGTTCTAACATATTTTATTTAGATTAAATTGTAACTAAATATAAAAAATCCTTTTAAGTTTAGAACATATAAAATCATAAATAAACTAAACTATTATAAACCCATATGATATGTTGAACCAAGAGAGGTTCCAATCTTAGTTTTGATGATAACAAAACATGCTTAATCACTAATGGTTTGAGTTTATGAT
>JAOXYD010000007.1:15047885-15073861 GCA_028565735.1 Pinacopodium congolense
GAAATTTCAGACAGTCCTATGATGGATCTCCAGTTAAGCTCAAATACAGTCGATCCATCAAAATCAGCAGTCTCGATCTTCTAGGATGCTCAAGACCCAGATAATGATCCTGCTGTCATTGACGAGTCAGCACTTGAAGACTTTAGTTTTTAATTTAATTAATTATATATATATTTAAATATTTTAAGTTAAAAGCCATAAGTGTGACTCCTTGAGTCAAGCGCGTGGCTCTTAAATATTTGTAAATAATTAATTAATTAATATTCATTTGTATAATTTTTTTATAAATTTATTTTAACAAAATATAAAAGGAAAACCAAAAAATTCACTGAATTCAAGATGAAGAACGGTGTTTTAATGTACTGCAAGAAGTGTTGTGGGAAGATGCACTGCAGAAGGGAAACCCAAATGTTATTATTATAACCATGAGGAACCAAAGAACGAGAAAGTAAAATAAAGAGATAGAATTTGAAGATGGATGTACTATTTTTGGATCCACAAGCTGACTGGTGCAGTTTCCATTTAGATTCTTCTCTGCTCCCTGCAGAGTAACAAGTTGTTCATAGAAGGCTCTCATAGTGTAATTGGAGCTTATGTCTTTTCTGCAACATAAAAGAGAAAAACAAAATTCATTTCTTCTTGGAATCAAATCATTCAATTAATGGAGAATTTTAAATGTGGAAACTTACGAATCCATGAAAAATCCTGCATCACTTAAGCATTTTACGCTTGCATTCGTTGGTAACATCTTGGTGAACCCTTCACAATGAATGAAGGCAGATAGACCCCCAGCAGAGCAACCTGAAAGCAAAGCCTGGGAAGAAGCAGAAACATAAAGAACAGAGCATCTTTTTGGATAGAAATTTTGACAGACAACCCTTTACCTTGTGTGCCTGTTCCAGCCCTTTTGGAAGCAGATCATTAACAATGGCTTCCCAGATCCTCTGTCCTCTGAAATAAAGCACTGATTTCTGTTTCACACAAGCGCTACAGATGAATATGTTATGAATTGCAAAATGGTACTTTCACAGTCATGCCTGTCACATGAATTCCTCAGCAAGTTAAGTTGATTCTTGTGATTTTGATACCAATTGTCACGGGTTTAGACTTTTAATCTTGTGAATTACGTGACACTAACAAATTCCTTAAACAAAGTACTTAATATTTTTAAGTTTATTAGTATCATAAGATTCACAGAGTTAAAAGATCAAATTCGTAATAATTAGTATCAAAATTAATGTTCCAACCGAGTTGATATCTAAAAACTTGAGATTACCCTTAAGTCTAATTAAAAAGGCCAGTTTATGCATCAAAAAGTTTCCAAATTAAAAAGGGATCTAAAGGGCTTTGAAAATTTTAAGGGAAAGAACTACCCCATCATCGAACTTGGAGTCACCAGCAAAAGAAGCTCCATCACAGTATCTAAGCTTCACACGGTTCCAGTTGTAAAAATCTGATTCATGATCGATGATCCATTGTCAGAAACAAGATAATAATGTATTAATACTACTAAATGCTGAAGCAGAAGAAGGGAAGTCAAGCTCAGAAGATGACAAAGTGAATTCTGCTTGAACACAGGCTTGAATAATACAAAAATAGATACTATTTCTTAGTTAAATTTTGAGTAAAATTGACTTAACAGAATTCATATAGGGACAGAGTGGCTGGCAAAGTAAGAAAATTAATTTTTTCTTAAATATAAGTTGTTTCCTTAATTTTTTTGTATTTTTATCAATTTTTGCATATTTTTTTAAAAAATTTATGTGTTGTTTTTATTAAATTTTGTATTTATAAAATAGAAATAAAAAGAAACAGTAAACCTTATCAAACGGAGTCTTAGTTTTTTTTAATAAGAATATGCAATGATTATCGTTTAAGATCCGCTTGATAAAATTTTAAGAATATGTAATAATTTATGAATTATATGTTTTAACAAGTTATTTCATAAAAAAAGCAACTTATAATCTGAATATAAATTTCATCTAATTAGTTAGCAATAGACTCTAAGACAATAGAATCTGTTAAATAAATTCCAAGAACACATAATAGTTTATTAATCATGTGTTCTGAATAAGTTATTTCATAAAACATCAACTTTGGGTTGCAACTTAATCAAATTAGTTGGTAATAGATTGTAAGATGGTAGGATTCCATAAATAAATTTAAGGAACACGTAATAAACTATTTAATAAATTATTTAATAAATTAATAACTTAATATTTATATCTTAAATTTAATTTAAGACCTATTTGTATATATTTTTTAATTTATATTTTTTAAATATAAACAAAAAAGTATGATAATCGAAAAAATAAATATGGCATCAAAATAGAAAAAATAATATACAAATTAAAATATACAAAAATTAAAAAATTAAAAAATTGAATCACGTGAAACTTTAATTAATAAATAATAAAATTTAAAATTGTAAAAATCGTTAAATAAATTCCTAAGGATTTAAAGGCTAAAGATAATAAGTGAGGAGAGGAGCCCCACAGAACAGATGGAGCAGACAAAGGTAAGCTAGAAAGGCTGGAACCTATGCAATAGCTGTACGGATAAAAGTATTCTTAGCACCACGTGAAGTAGACAACTGAGGGTGTAACTGTAAGGCAGTAAGGGAACAGCAACAATGTTATTAAAAAAATTAATAAAAATTAACAACCAATTATTTTAAAATTTTTATAATATCATAAATTATTTTTTAAATAATTTAAGAAAATAAGATTATTTTTTCAAAATTAGTAAACTGGTAAAGAAATTTATACATTTTATGATTTATCTTTGAAATATTCTTTCTTACTAATAAAAAATATATATTCCTGGGTAAAATGGTCCTAGATCCAGCTAAACATTAATATCTCATCTTAAATACTAACTAGGACAAAATTGTGTACCAAGAACATTATTTAATCAGCTTAAATAATTTTTTAGTCATCCCTGGCGAATTATTATTAATTAAAAAATGACTAAATTTTATATGGATCCCATTCCGATCCACCCTACTCAATTTATGGTCCTTTTCATTGCATTAATAGTTTAGGACCCTTCCTTTTAATGATTGGGGTTAGTGAAAAGGACAAAACTGTGAGACACTAGTCTGTGACATAACATGTCACACTGTCAATGTTAGGAAAGTATTATATTTTAATATTAAGTGTTAAATGCACAATTTACAGAATACATTATACATACCAAATGCAAACTTAAAAGGTGTTGATTAGAGTAGTGATTTCTAGATATTATACTTACTGAAATTAAAGACATGTTTAATTGAATTGTTGGTTGTAATTTTTAATTTTAATTTTTATATTTTTATATTAAATTATATATTTTTTAATTTTTGTTTTATATTAATATGCTGTTTTTACTTATTTTTATATTTAAAAAATAAAAAACAAAAACAAAAAATAGAGGCTCAATTAAACAAGACTAATATACAATGTATTGGAGTTGTTCGGATGGATTTCATGATTTTATTTTTTGATTTGTTTTCTTAAAAATAAAAATGGATAAATTTAATGTATAAAATAAATAAAAACACAAAAATTAAAGAATTTACAATAATAAAAAATATATAGAAATTAATAAAAAAAAATTTGCATTAATGAATGTATAAAAATAATAAAATATGTAGAAATTAATAAAAAAAATTGCAATAATTTTTAAATTTAAAAAATAAAAAGAAAAAATTGAATCACACGGTCATATATTACGAACTTTTATCTTTATAAAAAAGGTTAGAATTATAGGGTGAATATCTTACCAGGATTAAGAGAAGCATTGTTACTTAGGATTCCTGAGAACACCTCCATCTTGGTCATGTAAGTTGTAGATCCTCTTCTGGTCTTTGATCTCTCAAGGCATGATTGGATATCATTACACCATCCTCCTCCCTGTTCAACCAATATCATACTTATGGTTTAATTTTAATATAAGACAAACCCATATTAAATTACATTATTTGTTTTTTAATCCATATTGAATAAATATCCGTGTTTTTAATCATAATTTGTAATGAAGTGACGAGTTCAATTCAATTAAATAAAAGCTCATAAAATATATAATCGTACGAATACCAGATTCCAGGGGAGTTCTTAAGGTTTGAAGAATTCAATCTGCAAATTCGGATTCACGACCTTTTAAAGTTGAATATTCATTTCAACTCTTAATATTCGCATAACAATTTTAAAAAGATCATGCTGTGTAATAATATTTAGAAGATGTTCTAACATTTCCATTTCTGATAAATGTTCTAATATTTATAAAACATTAAGAAAAGATGCTAATTTAATGAATTTTTATCCGATTTTGTTTGTAATTAAATGACGTGTTAATATAATATTAACAGTTTATATAAGCTCTTAAATCTAATTTTAGAGTTTGATTTAAAGATTTAAGATTTGAACATTTATTTAATATTTTATAAATATTAAATTTTTAAAAATTTTTAAAAATTAGAGCTTTTTGGAATATATTTATTATCATTAATTTTTTTAAAAATGTCAAATATTAAGTTTTTTTAATTACACAATATTAAGAACTACAACAAAATTTTAACCTAATTTTCCAGTGTAAACAAAAAAACTGAAGAGATATAATTTCACCAACCATACCCAACTTTGAAAAATTTTCAAGAAAACCATACCCAACATTGAATTTTCAAGAAAACCATACCCAACTTGCTAACTATGTCAACACATAAACCAATGGCTTGGTTTCAAAGTTTGGCATATAGACCTGAATTATTTATCCATGGTCCCCAATTGGCTGGACCTTTGAGTCCTTTTCTGGCTCCAGTGACTACACCTTTTTGGACCAACCATCACTTTGATGTGTAATTTAGTAGGTCCTTAAGAGTTGATTAATTATAATTAAATCAGAAAGAATATATGCCAAAATGAAACAAATCTCCATATAAAATAGAATAAATAATCATTAAATTTCACTGACTATGGCCAAAAATAATATGAAAAATATAGAAACTCTGAATAGTCATAATCAATCCAGCAATGCATAGCTGTCTCAGTGGTGAATCAAAATCCAACCTTATCACATTTCCTTTTCTCTCATTATAAAAACATGACAAATGACAAATGTTAAATGTCCATCACTTATCCAATTCTATTTGTTAAATGGTTCACTAAACCTAATACAAAACTCTCTAATTTTTATTCATTTTTAAAATTTTGATTATTGCAAATTATTAAAACTATAGTATAATATTATTGTTCAATTTTTTCATTAAATAACGACATCATTTATAATAATTGTCACTTCTGATATTAATAATAATTTCTGATAAAAAACATAATAAAAATTTTTCGTTATAAGGTATTATTTAGATCAGTGTTTTGAATTTTGTTCCATACGTATACCAGTTGGAAAACAGAACAGAATAACCCTGTTTCGTACCAGATTTAAATACTGATCGGTAGCGGCCGTACCGGTCAGTTACGTCGGTATCAGAAAAAATTAAAAATTAAAATTTTTTTTAAAATTTTTTATTTTGACATTTTTAAGTTTAAAATTAAGTTAAAAACTATATAATATAATATATTTATAGACTTTTTTATAAATTTTATAAAATTTAAAAATTAATTTATAATTTTAAAAATTATCCGAAACGATATCGGTATTGACCTGTACTGATATGATACTATTTTAAAGACGAATCCGGTACCGGTACCAGTACGATATTCAAAAACTTGATTTAGATAATAAAAATAATTTAAAATACATAAAATAACTGAAGAATTTATATTTTTATCCTAAAAAATACATTTTAAAAATAAAAACCAAACTTTTTTTTCCCCCTCTTAAGTGTTATTTGTTTTTTATCTTCAACTTCTTTTTTACTGTCAGACTGAGAAGCCAAATTATGGACTACGATCAATTCTTTTGACCAATGGCAGACCACAAAATATGCAATAACTAAGAGAAGAAAGTGAAAAAAAGGAAAGAAAACTTCAAGCAATTCAAACATGGCAGATTCTAAGTGATAGCTTTTTGGTAAACAATCCACTCTTTTCTTTTCTTTCTATATTTACCTTCTTCCTCATCTCTTTTCCTTTGTTGAACAGAGAATAAAAGGTAACCAAACTTACCTCAAACTGCAAAATCCAGTTGCTTGCTCCAGCTCCGAAGCCTCTGTTCAGATGGTACGCCGGTAAACTCCCATCCAGACAATCTATAATTAATATTCGTCGATTATATTTAGAACCCATTAGTGCAAATGATGAGGTAAGTAAGTATAGATTATATGTTTAATGGAAGTTCATCACTTACAGGCACCACGAGCCACAGCGTCGTGAACCAGAGTCATGGGCACCAGAAGCGGCCCACCATTTTCCTTGCCAAAGCACAGAGCTGTGAGATTTTGCAGAGCTGCTACAATCAATATGGCTACTGCTATGTTCATCTTCTGAGTGAAAGGGAATCTGCAAAAGAATAAGAACCGAGTCTTTTGGGAGTTCGACAATGTCGATGTTTATGATAAATTCGAACGTATGGTGGGATTTTTAATGCATTCAGGAGAAGACCCAGAAGAAGAAATGGAAACAAGAAAGGAGCTTGACGAAAAAGGATGATAAAGATTGAATAAAGAGAAAAGAATGTTATGAACTCAGTTGCTTCCTTCAACAGAAAGGTAACAAAAGTTGAAAACTTGAGGAATAAGATTAATGAAGAAGATTGATTGATTATTACAAGTATGGAAAGCCAACTGGGTATTTTATCAGAAATTTGATTCTAGTTTCTCAGATATGTTAAGAATAATAATAACAAGAAGATAAAGACATAGAGAGCAAAATATAGAAAAGAGATGAGAATGAAAGGTTTCAAGTTCCAATTTAGTAAAGAGTTTAAAAAGGGTTGGGAAAATGAGGCATCAATGGTGGAGTATTGAAATGGGAGGGAAATTGGCAGGATTAGGCAGAGAAGTCCAAAAGCATGAGAGCCAGTTGAACTGAACATGGAGTTTGGGACCCACTCATTAACATGTGGTGATGATGATGACGATGATGTTCCTGTGATCGATCTAATAGTTGGGAGCTAAGCTAAAGGGTTGATTCAGACAAAAGCAAGGTCGTTAGTTAGGTTGATGGTCAAGTTGAGTAGGAAAAGGTTACATACATTGGCAAGGGTTGACGTGAGTGCGTGACTAACGGGGTTGGATGGATTTTCCATAAGAATGATTACAAAATAAGAATAATTACGGAATCGAATAATTAAAGGAATGTTTAGGCTTGATTCTACTTTCGTTTTCTATTTTTGTTTTTTTAATTTTTTTTAAAAAATAAAAAATAACATATTAATATAATACAAAACTTTAAAAATATACACAAAAATTAATACATATACATAAAATAAAAATAAAAAATTAAAACGAGAAATGATAACAAGTATGCTCTGAATTTTTAGTTGTAATTTTTAAATTTTTTATTGATTTTTATGTGTTTTTAATTTTTTGTAATTTTTGTAATTTTTTATATTGTATTAATGTATTCTTTTTTATTTTTTCACTGTTTTTTATATTTTTATATTTAAAAAAACAAGAAACAAAAAAAGAAAAAAGTTTTACCTAATAGCCTTGTGAATAACCAATATGCTTTCTTAAAAAAAAAGAATGAAAAATTAGGCTCCATTTTTATCACTTTTTTGTTGATTTTTTATTCTTCACTTTTAAATAAAATAATAATATATTTACTTTATATTATTTATAAATATAGTTTATAAATTTATAAAAATATATGTATATTTATATTTATATTTATTTATTTATTTATTTTCTATTTTTCTATGGGTAGGGTCCATACTATCATCACTTAAATATATAATTCTTCTAATATTTTCTCATTTCCCTTCTTTTCACTTTCTCATACTTTTTCTCAATTAAACAGATTTTTTAATGAAAAATAAAAAAATTAGGATCATGAAACATAAATTAAAAATCATAACAAAAAATAAAAGTGTTATCCTCTGGTGAAATCAACTAATTAAATTCGAATATAATTGAAATTGACAAATTTTTTCACACTTAGGCCTTGTCAACATTAATAATAACTCTCAAGACTAATATGTTTCTAGGAAATACTAGTGTTCACTACTATACGCATTTAAAAGATTGTCCACCAAAATAATGTGGGTCCTATAACGCCGACAAACTTTATGAAGGGAGGCACTTAAAAATTTGCGTTATCACCAAACTAAAAAGAAATTGATGAAATTCCAATTTGATGAAAGGCCATCTTAATTTATTTATGGTATATGGGAAACTCTTATTCCACTACATTATTGGGCGCTTTGTTTACTGTTAAATACGTTATAAGCTTCGGCCTGTTTTGTATTTTTTTTTGTTTTTTATTTTTTTAAATATAAAAACTGAAGAAAGGTACAAAAATAAAAAAATACATTAATATAGTAAAAAATAAAAAATTTAAAAATTAATACAAAAACACAAAAATTACGAATTAACGATAATACCAAACAAATCATTCAATTATAACCGAACTTATGTGCCTATGCTATTTTTATGTAAAAGTATGCAATTTATTAGCCTTTTGAAAGGGGTCGTAAATAATTTATGCATGGTTTGGATGTATTCCACAATTGAAAAAAAAAATCAGTTGAATTATTAGTGTCAAAGTTGGATGATTTAGTAGTTGATGACAGAATAGAGATCTAGATCATCTTAAAGCTTGATTAGGAAAGAAGACCAAATATCTCTATTATTTGCATGCAAAGATGCATTAACTAATTCTATGTCCCTAATTCATATTCATTACATGGATTAATAAAACATTAAAATTAATTAATAAATTAATTATAACTAAAATAATTTCTAGACTTTTTTCTTTTCATTATTAATTCGTATTAAAAAAGATTTAAATATAAATATGAATTAATAAAATTTGTAAAGTCATTTAATATCACGTTAAAAAAGATTACAAATACAAATATAAATTAATAGAACATTTAAAGTCATTATCTAAAATTAACATTAATTAAAAATATAAATATAAATATAATTGAATGTCTAACTAGCATATGCTATTTAATACGAAAATCGTTTCTTAATAAAGTACATTTTGCATGTCAAGGATAGAAATTATTTTTAAAATATTGATGCACAAATTAGGTTAACAAATATTTAGTAACGAAACTCATATAGTTTCAAGACTATGCCTAACGAAACTCATTTACTAATTACTAAAATCTCTTAGTCTCTTCTTAATTTCACATTCTAAAACTTCAATATTAAGAGTTTGTTTATTTACTCGTTTTTAATTTTTAATTTCTGTTTTTTCAAATAAGAAAACTAAAAAAATACATTACAAAAATTAAAAAATAGTATAAAAATTAAAAAAATACAAAAATACATAAAAATACATAAAAATAAAACATTAAACCAAACTAAGTCCTATAACTTTCTGTCTTTCTTTCTCTCGTCAAGACAACTCTTTCTTCTCCATCCTTACTCCTCTCTTTTGAGAAATTTTGTTCTTGTCTTTTTCAATTGTTTTTTTAATATTTTTAAATCTCTGGATTTTATTAAGATCTATTATGGATGAAATAGACATAAGCGCACCGAAAACGCAAAAGCAATATGAAGAATATCATATGATTGCTCTTTAAAAAAAATTAAGGGTATCTATATTTTTTTCATTTTATGTATTTTATCGATTTTTATAATTTTTATAATTTTATTTTATTATATTTCTATATTATTTTTTGATTTCTATATTTTTAAAATATTTTTATGTTTAAAAATAAAAATAAAAACTAAAATAAAAAACAAACAAGCCCTAATAGAAATGGCCCAAACCATGGCCCAAAAATCAAATAACTTGGCCATGGTCATCGGTTATTCAGAGAAAATGTATATAATTTCAAGTAGGAAACCCACAAAAGTATCACTTGATTCCAATTAATACAAAATGAAGTTCGGATAAGAAAGATTAAGTCTTTCACAAAGAGAAAACAAACAAATCTGACAACTAGTTTCTAACTGCAAAAATGTAGATTTAACTCATTAGACCTCAGATTGGAGAAAGGACACTTCACTTCTTTTTCTCAGCACCTCCACCAGCTCTGCAAAGGAACATTATCACAGCATTGTAAGAAATTTGCATTATGAACTTCTCAGATTTGTACCGCAGGTAGAAGATGCTTGGAGTTCGAGTGCAAAATGAAGAACAATAAGTTTAGGACAATATGATATCTTTGAAATTTACCTCATCTTCCTGAGAACACTAGACATCTCTTCTCTCTTCCTCTTTGCCCTCTTGTGCGTGCCCAACTTCCTTTTAGCTACCTTCAAAGCACGCTTATCCTTACCAACTTTCAAAAGCTCAGTAATCCTCTTCTCATATGGAGCAAAACCAGCAACTTCTCTGATCAAGGACCTCACAAAGTGAACCCTTTTGCTGGTTTTCTGAAAACAAATTGGGATAGATTAACCATTTTAATGAACACACCAATATAGCACCAAATCTTGACGCGAAGAACGGGTGACAAAAATGCAATCCAGAATAATTAATCAAAGGACGATATTATAGCATCTTTGAAGTTCGCATACAAAATATCCAAAATATCCTATTAGTTTGTAATATTGACAATGTATTTAAACATTACAATTGCTAAATCAAATGACAAAAGATAATTAAAATATGAGAAACAGTAATTTGATTGACTTACTCCTTTGCGATCAGATGGCTTTGATGGCAATTCTTTCTTGGTCACTATGTGACCCTTGTTCAATCCCACAAAAAGGCCTGTATTTGGCTGTTTTGGCGCCATTACCTACACCAAGAAGAATTATATGCAGTGATAAACCTAAAGCATCAAATCAAACAAACATCTAATAGATAAAGATTATGTTTTCTTAAACTCCTGGCATTAAAACATTACAACCGAAATGCTTGCTCAAGCCCAATCAAAACCCTAAACGAATTAACGGGTTCTCAAAGAATATTCCAAAAACCAGATCGCGGTAACAAAATTCTTTTTTTTAATGAAAAAACAACACAGTAATGCAAGCAGTTCATACTACAACTTTCACTATAAGCTTCTCTAATCCAGCACAACATGGAAAACAATAGTCGTTAAAGACCGCAACAAAACACAATCGAGACCAAAAGGTTAAATACTTATAGAGACTATTAATAGCGGAAACTTTCACTCGCATTAATCTCCTGATGTTAAAAAGCACTACCTGGGGACCGATTTCGATTATGTGAAATACGAAAGAAGCTAGCAATACAAAGTATTGAGTTCTTCAAATCATTTCCCAGTAATCAAATAGGAACCCTAATAATGCTGCAGGATTCTTAGAAAGAACGTACCTTCCAGAGGTCTAAGCAGCGGACAAATGGGTGAAAGAGGAATTAGGGTTTTGTGAGTTGTTATTCTTTTTATACAGTAGTATTGGGAAGAAAAGAGATACTCGTTATTCAGTAAATATATTTGTATTTATTTAAATTGTTGTAATTTATTTCATTATGTAATTCAATAATATATATATATATATATATATTGCTAAATATTGTGATTATTATATCATTAATGTGTAAGATTTACTTACATGTATATATTTGTATATCTGATTTTAATTTTTTTCAAAAGAACTAGACTTTTTAAAATAAAATTATATTTAGTTTATAATATATTAGTTGAACATCTTAAATTCAATAAAGGTTAAATTTCTACATTGTTCTCATCCTACTAACTATAAATATTGGAATATATCATATATGTAATTACAGATACTTTAAAAATAATAAAACTACTTATATGAATAATATAAATTTTAGACTTTTTTATTTTGCTACAGTACTTTTTAATCCTTTCATATTTATACAAAAATTAAAAAATTAATTGAGATTTATAAAACTCTCAAAAAGATTATGATAATGCTAATATTTTAATTTTTCAATTATTTTTATTTCTAATTATAAATGTACTAATTTTTTAAATTATTTATATTACGTCACTAGCTTATATAGACATATTTAGTTTTAAGATTTAATTCAATGATTTATAATATTATAAATTTTAAATTATCAAACAATTTATTTTTTTCTATAATTTTCGTAAGTAAAGCTTTTTTTAAAATTTATTTAGATGTTCCTCTCTCGTTATTATCAAATTAAATGGGCCGAATACTCGGCCCAATTTAGAGCTTTTAAAGAAGTGAAACCATTCCATCACAAGTTTGTTTTTGAAAAAATAAAAATATATGAATTAATAAGATAAAAATTACGCGGTTCCGTTACAACTTACAATGGGTACGTGGAATAACCCTTACCGTACATTCCATCACAAGTTACGTCATTGCTCAATTCTTTTCGGAATGATTGATTAAATTTGAGTTTAATTAATTACTAATAAAAAATTCCGATTAAAAATACTAATATATGGAGTCCTATTTCATTAAAAATATTATTATTTAATAACTTATTTATGGTCCTCATTCTAATTTTTCTTTTCGGTTCCCAATTCAATCTAAACAACTAATAACATTAATTATAAATCAATGGTTTTGTGATTCATTAAAAAAAAGATGTTTAAGATATTCTTTTTATTATGGTTCAAATTTTAGTCGAAATAATAATTTAATTATCAAGAAAATATTAACTATTAGGAGGATATTAAATAAATTATGCATTAGCTAAATATCCATTATATAAAAAAATGTATTAACATAATATAAAATTAATAATTGATTGAACTGATTTATATGTTTTCTTTTTTCTTAATCTTAAGAAAAATAAAAATAATAAATATCAACTTTATCTATTTTAAAAATATTTTTATTAACCTTTTATGAAAATATTTTAATATTATCATATATTAAAAAATTAAAATTATGATCAAGTGATTCAAGTCAGGAACACAATGATAATCATTAAACAACTTATAATAAAAAACATGCTTTCTTAGAGTAAATGACTCGTAAAAAAGTCTACATCTTTTACAAGAGAAAACAATTAGGACATGATTGCAATCGAAGGGTGTAATAATGCCGTTTAACTCTAGAAGCGCTGTCTATGGAGTCCAAGACCAACATGCCACAGCTCCAAAGGGTCACTTCGGAATCAACAAGTGTCCCTTTTGACTTGCAGGTGAGCCTTCCCAAGTCTGTGGCTTTGATGGTCTCCGTCTGCAAATTTTACTAACTGCCCCCACCAACCAGTATTCTCTGCTGTCTTCTCCAACATATACCCCGAAATCTCCGCATTTGACTAGTAAATATCTTCCTGGTCATTCATTTCTCCGACGTATTAGTAAATTCCGGTGATGGGTTTCTGTTGTTCTGTTCGGTTTAGTTAAGAGCACGATCATCTGCTGCTGAAAGATCTCTCCGTCTCTGATAGGCTCAGCCACGGATACCTAAATCAGTGCTTTTCAAGTATCCATTTTTTGGGAGCATTAAAATGCTTCCAAGTTTGAAATCTCAAGCTATGGTTAGTCGTGTCGTGCTTCCTGTAAATTGATCATTATTATCATCTGAAATCCTTGTGTTCTTTTATGTGTTATATATTGTTGCTGCAAGCCTGCAACTACTGTATTTTTGTCTGTGTCTTATTTAGTGAATTCCAAGTCCACCCTTGTTTGTCATTGTTTGATTCATTGTCTTACCACTACTTTTTGCCTCCTGTATAGATCAAATAGCTGAATGCTCTCGAAGACATTCTTCTTTTTTTTCCATTTTTTAATCATTGGGTCAGTGTCTACTTCTCTTTTGCCTCTCAAGTGATCCTATCTTTACTAGACTGAGATCTCAATCTGCTCAGATATATCGTGTGTCTTGGTTGTATTTGCACATTTCATGTAATTCATTTTTTCTCCTCTTCAGAGTCCTTTTTGATCTCTTGGCCCTGATTTACATAGTTGTATATTGACATTAAGGACAAACTTGTTCTGGGAAATCTATGTCAATCCTATGTGGGTTACCTGTCCTAGAGTGTGTCTACTGTCTAGCATGTGCCCGTTGGGCATGGAAACGGTGTCTGCATACTGCAGGCCATGACAGTGAGACTTGGGGCATTGCAACTGCTGAAGAATTTGAGCCTGTTCCGAGATTGTGCCGCTATATTCTAGCTGTTTATGAAGATGATCTTCGGCATCCCCTTTGGGAACCACCTGGAGGATATGGAATCAATCCTGATTGGTTGGTTCTGAAGAAGACTTATGAAGATACTCAAGGGTGTGCACCTCCCTATTTGTTATATATTGATCATGATCATGCTGATATAGTTCTTGCTATCAGGGGACTTAATTTGGAAAAAGGAAGTGACTATGCAGTGCTTTTGGATAACAAGCTAGGGAAAAGAAAAATTGATGGGGGCTATGTCCACAATGGACTTTTAAAAGCTGCTGCATGGGTGTTGGATGCAGAGAGTGAGGTTTTGAATGAACTGGTTGCAAAATATCCAAATTATACTGTGACTTTTGCTGGGCATTCCCTTGGGTCAGGTGTTGCGGCAATGATGACCTTAGTGGTGGTGCTAAATCGAGATAAGTTGGGTAACATTGAAAGGAAGAGGGTGAGGTGCTATGCCATTGCACCTGCAAGATGTATGTCTCTCAATTTGGCAGTCAGATACGCGGATGTTATCAATTCTGTTGTTCTTCAGGCAAATCTCTGATTCTTTTATACCTGGAGAGTCAGCCTAATAATGTTGGCATTTTGTGAAGCGTTATGAATGTTTACAGATTCGAATGAGTAGCTTTTGATATGCAAACTTACAGAAATGATACTGTGAAGGTTATTGCTAGGTTAATTGTAGAAGGTTCATGGACCATTACACGTGAGGTGGCCTCATTGATTGAATAATCCTGGCATGTTTATGATCCCAATTTAAGTGGGATTGTAAAAAAGCAGTTGTTCTGCATATGAAAAAAGTGTCTTCATTCATATAGTTTTGTATCTAGAAACTGCTGAGGCTTATTCAAGTAATTTTTTGGAAAGCTTACACATGGTTGTTTCACTGCAATAGGATGATTTCTTACCGCGGACAGCCACACCTTTGGAGGATATTTTCAAATCACTTTTCTGGTATGCCGCATACATTTACATTGTTCTTTAACTGATAAAGATCATTAACTTCTGTTATGTGTTCTGTGGGAAGTTGGAAAGTGTTTTCTTCAGTCTGATTGCAGTAATATATTGTTTCTACGATTGCTTGGTATATTGATTATACCCATCTTTGTTGATCGTCACCAGTTTGCCTTGCTTACTATGTCTACGGTGCATGAGAGACACATGTATACCGGAGGAAAGGATGCTCAAAGATCCAAGGAGATTGTACGCACCTGGTCGTCTTTATCACATTGTTGAAAGGAAGCCTTTCAGGTATCATGAAGCACATTGAGTTTACCTTGGCATATTTTCTGTCAACAATATGGTTTGAATGAATGCAATTTCACAAATACTTTGTGGTTGCTCCTTCCTCATTCTGAATGCTACACTTGCTAGTTCACTACTATGATGTGATCTATATATATGCCAATATTTTCCCATCTCGTGAGTCGTATAATATTACTGGCAAGTTAGTGCAAAGTTGCTCAAATATCGTGATTGACAATAGAAAAAAGATTGGATTTGTATAGTTATGCCCAACATAGGCTACTGCATTCGGATTTACCAATTTTCTGGAGGATTAGAATTGACTGGAGATGAATGAATGTGGGATGTATCTTTTATATGTTTGCAGATGTGGAAGATTCCCCCCAGTTGTTAAGACAGCAGTACCAGTAGACGGCCGGTTTGAGCACATAGTTCTTTCATGTAATGCTACTTCTGACCATGCAATTCTTTGGATAGAAAGAGAAGCACAGAACGCCCTGAATGTAAGTCTTCTCTCTGTTATGATTATACTGATCTTTGCTTGTTTGAAAGTAATTCTCTTTGGAGAATGTTAATCAGTAGCCTCTGTTACAAAGCTCTGAAAGTTGCAAGCTTTACCTTGAACTTACGTCAAGAACATTGATTTGCCTAAGTTATACTCTTAAAATTCTGCATTCCTTTCTCCTAAAATCAGTTAACGCTAGAAAAAGATTCAATCACGGAGATTCCCGTGAAGCAAAAGATGGAGCGGCAAGAGACATTGGCTCGCGAACATAGTCAGGAGTACAAGGCTGCACTGCAGAGAGCTGTAACACTATCTGTGCCACATGCTTCATCACCTTCCCAGTATGGAACATTTGACGAGCAGGAAGATGACAGGGGTAACTCGCGCAGATCGGATGCACGACCTTTACTTGATTCTTCACAGCAAAGCCAGTCAAAAGAGAACTGGGATGAATTGATCGAACGCCTTTTCGACAAGGATGAATCCGGTCACATGAAGCTCAAGAAGTCACAGAGAGATTATTCATGATTTCCATTTTTCCTACTTAAATTTATTTGTATCTTGCTTCGTTATTTACCTTCCAAAAGTTTTTGCCTTTGTCTTGATCCCATGTTTGAGTTAGTCCTTACGTTCAATGATAGAAAAGGAACTTGTTTCAGGTAATTAGTGTTCAAAAATCCGAATCGGCTGGAATGAATGACACGATAGTCACCGGAAATGATATGTCGAACTGCGATGATTCAATTCGAATTCAACTGGAATCAAATTGAATTTAACATCATAATTATAAAATGGGGAAAGAAAAATAGTTGTAGTTAATAAATTAGGCCTAATTAGTCTGACCAACACGAAAACTTCAGGTAATAACTGTACACGGCCCCAAAATGTATTTCGAACTACTAATCCCCTACCGGCTCCGCCGCGGCAGCGTCATCACCAACGCCTCTACGGCAACCAATCTAATAATCTACAGGAAACTGCGATGTAATTAATTAGTGCTGCCAATTCGAGAACAGCGGAGTTTTTGACGAATCAACATAAGACTTCAATTATGAATTGAACAATTTCACTCTATAAATTTTTTCGTAAAAACAAGAGATTTAGTTCAAGGACGCCACAAAAAAGAAAAAGAAAAAGAAAAATCGTTTGAATTGCTTTCTTGGTGGGAATTCCTACTACAGCTTCGTGGAAGTTGGTCTCTTGACAGAACAAGATGACTTGAAGGCTTCAATCTGAGATTGGCATTTCACGTAGTCTCCTTTGTTCTCTTCCAAGCACTTCTTCAAAGCCTCCACATCACACGGTGACATCACTTTCTTCACGCCCTCGGAGTTCTGGCCTTTCTCCTCCATCGATTTACCTCTGTATGTTTCCCGAGCAAGTCTGCAGAGGGAAAACCACAAAGCCCTCCGCTAGCAGGCTTTTCTTTCGTCTCAATCGCACCTGCTTGCATAAGTTCCTTTTTCTTAAACGCACCGTTTTGAAGCTTTTTTTTAAAATAAATAATAAGATTTAGGGAAAACCATAATTTTTAATACTCAGACAATAAATACTTTCTCAATAAAATTTTATAATTTCAAAATTTTTATTTCGTTTTTACCGCTTCTATATTTGAATTTAATATAATATTTTTGTCTATCAAAATAAGTAATGAGAAAGAAAATAAAATATTTAAATAATTTAAAACTACAAAATAATTTTCAAGATTACAATATTTAATTTATTACACTTATATATTATTTAATAATAAAATTACACTATTTTATAATTGATATAGAAAGATATGTAAAAATATTATAATTTTAAAAATTGTTACATACCTAACATCTTCAAACGTTAAAATTAAATTTCAATTTCAGACGTTAAAATTAAAATTATATTTCAACATTTTAAAAATTTTAAAAATGATCTCCAATGTTTGTAAAATATTTAAAACTAACTTAAAGTAATTAATGGTATTTAACTATTAGGGTTAATATATGGGCTCCATCATACCAGCTAGCAGTGGGTCCAAAGCAAGCAACGGTGTTGTTCCAAACTTCTTCTTCCAGAACACTTTTTGATGAATTTTTGGTTGATTTTTGGTTGATTTCTCTTCCATACCCAAAGCTTAATTGTAGGCGTCGTGTTCTCCAAGTTTATATTACCCCACCCAAAACAATTCTTTGTCGATAATTGATATTGAAAATCTATCACTTATGCTCATCAACCTACCCATCAATTTTACGCTTTGCATTTACTCTCTACCATTGAAAGCTTCATTACCTTCCTTTCTTTAGCTTTCTTAAAGAACAAAATAAATAAAAACCAGAGAAAATAATCTCTTTAACTTGTTATGCACAAAGCTTAAAACTTTTTTAGTTAGTCTCAACAAAATGTCCTCTTTCTTTGAACTTACAATTAGCTTGATAAACATTTTTTATGGTGTCTTTGAATATAAGTTCTTGAGTTGCACACTACCTATTCACTTTTTTTCTATCATGTTTCATGGCTAAAAGGGTGGTGTTCTAGTATTTTTTCTTTATATTGAGTTTGGATCTTGCAGTTCTTGTTCTTAGTATTGTTACTAAATAGATATATCCATTTGGAAAGAGTAAAGTTTGGGAGTTTGATTATAGTTGTTTGTTACGAATTAGGGATTCGCAAATGTGAGGAGCAATTCGTCAATGTCTAGAGAAGAGGGGAGTCCTAAAGCAGAGGCAATGTCGTGTTGAGGAGTAAAGGAGACAGGCCAAAACGTAGGCACCTTAGTCTAGACTTAGTAGTATCAGATCCTGGAAATTAAATGAAACTCATCGTTTAATTTCTTTTAATCAAAGGACATGTGAAAGTCATATGACTCCCTTATAATAGCATTTAAATACACTACACAGATTGTTTGACAAGCAGTTAGCAATTTTTACAAACATAATTGGTTATTCTAATTTTCCCTCCTTTGTATCTCTCTATCTTCTGAATTACTTCTTCATTCGGAACTCATCTTTCATTTGGATCACAACATCTTGGTATTAGAGCAGTCAAGTTTAGGGCATCTGCAATGGCTGACGGTACTAGAGGCACTGATTGGAGGAGACTAGATGAGGCTGTAAAGCAACTTCAACAAAACCAACAATGGACTAATGACATTTGGTTAGAAACTCAAAATCGTTTTAATAGTAGATTTGATAAGCAGGAGAAAGATTTTAGGGAATTCAAATCTCAACAGAGCAGAGAGATAGGTAAGCTTAAATCTGTGATTTAACAACTTATACATAAATTTGAGAAGGGAAAGGATCCAGCACCTTTTGGGCAGAGAGAGTACCAGACCTCTCAAAATACCTATAAAAAATTGGCAATGCATATTACACTGTTCCCACCAAGTTCAGTCGAATTGATTTTCCGGTATTTGATGGAAATAATGTTAAAAGTTGGATATAAAAATGTGAGTAATTTTTTTTCATTAGATCACACTCCCAACCATCTCAAAGTGGGATTTGTTGCCATGCATTTGGAAGGCCCTGCCTAGGAGTGGTATCTAATGGTGATTAAGAATAAAACAAAGGGAGCAAAGCTAGATTAGGGAACACTGGTTACTACACTAAGATAGAGATTTGATAATGAGATTTTTGAAGATCTGGTTGGGGATTTTAAGATGCTCAAGCAAGAAAGTACAGTGCAAGAATACTGCATTCAGTTCTATTATTACTCCAATAAGCTCTCTATGCCAAAACCTCACCTAATTGGATTTTTTTTTTTAAGGGATGGAAACCAGAGTTGGAGGTAACAATCAAGTTATTGGAACCTACTAGCCTTCAGCAAGCTTACTCATTGGCTAGGAAACATGAAGTTGTGTTGAATATTCATGCCACTTCCATTCCCTTTAAGAGTACTCCTAAGTTGAATCCGACAGTCAACTTCACACTATTTATAAGAGAGAGCAAGGATAGTCTACCACCCCCTATAATGACTAGGACTACCACTACTAAGGGTATCCTTCCTACACCTAATTTACCAAGAGGAAGACCTAAAGTTTATCATAGTAAGAATTCAACATGACAAAAACTACGAGCAACCAGGAAATCGATGAAAGAAGGGTTAAGGGACTCTATTTTTGATGTGATGGGGCACTAGTGTAAGAGAAGGAAACTCCATTCATTTAGAATTGAGGGGGATTATGGGAGCGAGGAGGAAAAGGAATTGCCAAGGGAAGAGGAAGAAGAAGTAGAAGTGCCTAATGTGTCTTATCAGGCTATAATTGGTTGAAAGGAAAGGGAAGACTTCAAACAGATGAGAGTCATAGGATATCATCAAAAAAGACCACTTCAGATCTTGGTGGACAATGGCAGTACCCACAATTTCCTAGATGAAGCAATATCAAGGAGACATAAGGGCAGATTAGAGAGTATACCTCCCATAGAAATAACTGTTGGGGCGGGTTGAAATTGAACTGCCACCAACGTTACAAAGGGTTTTAATGGAACATGCAAGGAATTAATTTCTCTGTTAATGCATTAGTTATCTCTTTAGGGGGCAATGACATGGTGTTGGGAGTATAATAGCTAGCAACCTTGAACAATATGTTATGTAACTTCAGAGACAGAACAATGATGTTTAAGTGGCATAATAAACTGGTTACCTTGAAAGGGAATCCAGAAGAGAGAGCTCAATTGATCTCAGGTAAGGGATTAAGGAAGTTGTTGCAAGGATTTAGAGTAGGAGAATTGTTTATGATGCAGTTAGCTTGGCCTATACAATCTCATTTTTAGTAAATGAGCCTGGAAAGCCAAAACCCGAATCAAGAAGAATTGGACGGGTTATTGGTAAAATTTAGATTAGTCTTTCAAACACCCTAACAATTACCCCTTAAAAGATCTCAGGACCACATAATCAGGTTGAAGGAGGGTGTGGAAGCTATCAATATCAGATCCTATAGGTACTCGAGAGAATAGAAGAATTCAATCGAAAAAGCAATTAAGGAATTATTGCAACAGGGCTTCATAAGACACAATTTAAGCCCTTATACCTATCTTGTGGTGCTGGTCAGGAAAAAAGACAACTCAAAGAGCATGTTTGTAGACTACCGAGAACTCAGCAAATACTTTATTAAAGATAATTTTCCTATTCTTATCATGGAGGAACTTTTAGATGAGTTACATGGGTCTAGTTGGTGTACTAAATTGGACTTGAAATCTGGATATCATCAAATTAGAATGCATGAGGATGACATAGCCAAGACAACTTTTAAAACTTATGAAGGACATTACGAGGTCTTGGTAATGCCCTTCGGGCTAACTAGTGCCCCCTCTACCTTTCAAAGATTGATAAATGAGATTTTTAGGCCTTACTTAAGGAAATTCATCCTAGTTTTCTTTTATGAAATTCTGATATACAACAGTTTTTATGAGCTACATTTGGAGCACCTAAGATAGACTCTTTAAACCTTGTAAAGTCACTAGTTATTCATAAATGGAAGAAAATGTGTGTTTGGGGCTCAATAGATTAATTATTTGGGCCATATAATATCAGTTAAAGGAGTGGAAACATACGTAAAAACGATAGAGACTATCTAAGGGTGGCCAAAACTAGAATCCGTAAAAAGAGTAAGAGGATTCCTAGGCATAACAAGATATTCATCAAAGGGTATGCACAATTGGCAAGACCTCTAACAGAGTTATTAAAAAAAAAAGTACTAATCATTTGGAGTGGGAACAAAGACAGCAATAGGCATTTGAAGCACTTAAGGAAGTTCTAACTACAACACCGGTTTTGGCTATGCCTAATTTCTCTAGTCCCTTTTGCATTGAAGCTGATGCTAGTGCAGTCAAGATTGGAGTAGTGCTATAATAGGAAAGGCATCCTATTGCTTACCTAAGTAAGGTATTAACACCTAAACATGTGGGACTGTCAACGTATGAGAAAGAATTATTGGCAATCATTAAAGCCATCAAGCAATGGCATCATTATTTGAGTGGGAGGCATTTCAAAGTACATACAGATCATCAAAACCTTAGGTACTTACTAGAGCAGAGGATCACTACTCCTTTCCAACAAACCTGGCTGCCAAAGCTATCTGGATATGATTTTGAAGTCATTTATAGGAATGGGAAGGAGAATACAACAGAACATGCCTTGTCTCGAATCACTAACACAAAACTACTAACCCTAACAGTGTCCCAAATCACACCCAATTGTTGGAAGAAATCAAAGGAAGCTGGGAAAATGACTTTACTGTGAAGGGCTCTATTAAGAAGTTAGAGACTGGGGAGATCAATTCTAGATGCTATGAACGGAGAGGGAATTTACTAAGATGGAAGGGGAGGGTGGTCATCAGTTTTGATCCACATCTACACATGAAGGTGATTTCTATCAGTCATGATAATCCTCAAAGGAGTCATTCTGGAATCACAGCTACCACTAAAAAGCTACAGAATGTTTTCTACCGGAAAGGTTTAAGGAGGGCTGTGATAAATTACATTAAGAAGTGCACAGTATGCCAGAGGAATAAACCAGAAAATGTAGCCTCTCCTGGGAAGCTACAACCTCTTCTAATTCCAGAGGGATATTAGGAGGATATTAGTATGGATTTCATAAAAGAATTACCTAGTTCAAGAGGAAAATCAAGCATTATAGTAGTGGTGGATAGGTTTAACAAATACACTCATTTAATAGGGCCGAAACACCCTTTCACAACAACAAATATAGCTTAAGTATTTTTGGATCATATATTTAAGTTACATGGAATGTCCCTAAGTATAGTGAGTGACCGAGAATCCTATATTCCTAAGTAATTTCTAGAGATAAATGCTTCAATTACAAGGAGTAAGCCTCAAATTTTCATCCACTTATCATCCTCAATATGATGGATAGGCTGAGGCTATCAACAAAGTCCTAGAGACCTACCTAAGGTGTTTTTGTGGAGAGACCTCTCAAAGGTGGATGGAGTGGCTATTTACTGCAGAATGGTGGTATAAAACCACCTACCACAGAGCCATCAACACCACATCATTTGAGTTACTATATGGATATCCACCACCGATATATGTACCTTATTTTCCTAAAGACTTTAAGTATCTACTGTTGGACCAAGTTATGCAGAACAAAGAGATGACATTGGCTACAGCTAAGTTCCATCTAAATAGAGCTCAACATCAGATTCCATCTAAATAGAGCTCAACATCAAATGAAACAAAAATACGATAAGAGGCGATCGAAAAAGGAGTTTGAAGTGGGTCAGTAGGTTTTCTTAAAACTACAGCCCCTTATCGACAACAGATAGTCCAAAGAATAATTAATCACAAGATATCTCCCTTGCACTACGGACCATATCAAATAATAAAAAAAAGGAAGATAGCATACCATTTGTTGCTGCTGAATATAACTCAAATACATCCGACGTTTCATATGTCGTAGTTGAAGGCATACGTCTCTGACTGAAAACTGGTATCTTCTGAACTTCCAACAATGGTTAGACAGGTGGATCGAGTTCCGGAAGCCATCTTGGGTCGACGCATGGTGAAACGTCACAATAAGGAAATTACTCAGCTACTTGTTCAGTGGTCCGATGGATCCCAGGATTATGCAATCTGGGAGCCACTTTTCGAACTATATAGGAAATTTCCCGATTTGAACCTTGTGGACAAGGTTGTCGAAGGGGGAGGTACTGTTGCAAATTAAGGATTCACAAATGTGAGGAGTAATTTGTCAGCGTCTGGAGAAAAGGGGAGTTCCGAAGCAGAGGCGACATCGTGATAAGGAATAAAGGAGACATGCCAAAACGACAGCACCTTAGTTTAGACTCAGTAGTATCAGATCTTGGAAATTAAATGAAACTTATTGTTTAGTCTCTTTTAATCGAAGGACATGTGAACGCCACATAACTCCCTTAGAATAGCATTTAAATACATTGCATAAACTGTTTGGCAAGCAGTTAGCAATTTTTACAAACATAATTGGTTATTCTAATTTTCCCTCATTTGTATCTCTCGCTTTTGTATCTCTTTATCTTCTGAACTACTTCTTTATTTGAAACTCATCTTTCATTTGGATCACAACAGTGTTAGTCTTGATATAGGAGAGCGTGCAACGAGCAATGGAAAGGGATCGTCTGTTGCTGATAACATTGAGACAGTGGGACCACCGATAATGGTGCATGTGGGTTTATAGAGAAAGCAAGCTGGTAGAGGCGAAATCAACCAAAGAATTCTATGATTGTGCTTTGGGATGGGAGAGCAATCAACCAAAAATTAATTGGAATTTTATCATGAAGTGACAAAGAAGAAGATTGGAACGGCACCGTTTCTTGCAGTGGACTCATTGCCAGTGGTAATTGGTATAATGGGGCAATGATATGAATACCAGTATGTATCGATGGTACCAATTAATGATTTTTTTTTGTATGAATTGGATCCCGTCTTGTACCGAACAATATGCATGTTTGTACTGAAAATATTGGCCCGTACATTATTAGATCGGTACCGAAATACCATAAATGGTATATAAATAATAAAAATATCGGTTAACTGATAATTTCATATTGATCGACTGATAAAGAAAATATAAGTGTATCAGTCGGCTAATAGATAGGTATCGATCAATCAAATAATTTTTTTCGTAATCAGTCGACTGATGGTTTATTCTTTCATGCATTAATTGTGTATGGAGATGGACCAAGTCACTCAATGCATTAATATATATATATATATTAATATATGTTTATTTTTTATTTATGTATTAATATATATTTATAATTTATTCATATGCATGTATTAATTTTTTTTAAAAAAGTATGCATACATTAATATATTAATATACATTTGCATAAATCTTGAATCATAATAATTGCTTTTATTCATATATTAACATATACATTAATTAATATTCAACAAAAGTATTCTGTAGTTTTATATTTGTTTTAAATTTTATTAATAATAATTATTTTTTATAAAAATTTTAATATTTAAATAATTAATAATATTGTTTATAATTAATAAAAATGATCTAAATAATAAAGTTAAAATTTATACAAAATATTATATTATTCTTAATTTTTAATTAATAAAAATAATTAATAAAAATTATATTACAATATATTATTTTGAGTTATAATTTATTTGAAAAATATATAAAAATTAATATTAATATGTATACAAATTGTATCCTATTTATTGTATTAATTGATTATTTAAGAGTTGAGACGTATTAAAATTATGCTTACTAAAGGTGTATAATATATATTGTTTATTTTGTAGATTTTATAAATTCAGAGATTATTTTATAAATTTAAAATTTTGTCTAATATAGGTACCGATACGGATCAATATCAGCGCGGTACCATTCCAAGACAAAAATTGGTTTTGACACGATACTGGTATTTGTAACATTATAACAGGCCATATACTTAACTAAGAGTTAACACTATTAATTACTTGAGGTTGGTTTTAAAATTTTTATAAATGTTAGGATTTATTTTGAACATTTTATAAACGTTGAAATTTAACTTGAGCAGCTTAAAACATTAGGTACTGACCCAAATTTATGTACAAACGTTAGGTTTTATATGACCCTTTTGCCTTTAAAAATATGTAAGTATCTTATTTTTTATTATGTTGATTTTAAAATTATTAAAAATACTAAATTAAATTGAAATATAAAAGTATAAGATTGAAATAAAAATTTTAAAGTTTATAAAATTTAATTAAAATTTAGTTTAAAGTTTAAACATAAAAAAAAAACAATTGTCCTTAAAGCATAATTAAATATGCTTGTATATTATAGTCTTTCACAAAAAGTTTAGGGTTAATAATCAATTAAGTGATCAACTTTTTTACATTTTTTCACTTAATTGATAAAATTTTTAAAATTATCAGTTGAGTGATTAAAGTTTCAAAAGTTAACCAATTGAGTGAAAAAAAAAATAGCGTCGTTAGTGACCTGAATCCGATCCAACCCCGTAACCCTGATTTGATCAAACACACTCTAACATTTTTTTTACCTTTTCTGATTAATTTTTTAAATATTAATCACTTAAATGAAATTTTTTAAAAGTTTAATCATTTAACTGAAATTGTGAAAATGTTAGATTAATAACCTATTTTGAAAATTTTAATATAGGTTCATCTCATAAATAAATTTTTTTACATA
>JAOXYD010000007.1:15079379-15093025 GCA_028565735.1 Pinacopodium congolense
ATAGTTTAATTATATTTATAAATATTATGTAAAAATATTCTTTTATGAGATGAATCTATATTAAAAATTTCAAAATACGTTATTAATCTAATCTTTTCACGTTTTCAATTAATTGATTAAACTTTGAAAATTTTTCATTTAAGTTATTAATGTTTAAAAAATTAATCGAAAAGATAAAAAAGTTGAAGTGGACCGGATCAGATCCGAGTTATCGAGTTAGGTCAGGTTGGGTCATTGACGACGTTAGTCTTTTTCACTCAACTAGTTAACTTTTGAAACGTTAATCATTCAATTGAAAATTTTAAAAATTTTATTACTTATGTAAAATAATGTGAAAATGTGAACTATTAATCCAAAAATTTAGGTCGTTATCTCTAATGCTACTTTATATCATGTCATTATCAAATACTATTAAACTTTTGTAAAGCATCAGCATTCAAGTCATACATCAGCATTCAAATCATATCTTTAAATTTTTTTAAAAATTAATTTTGAACTATGTAAACATCTGATATGTCTTAAGTTAATAAGATATAACGACATATAGACTAAATTGATGACTCAGTTGATAAGAACCTATAAAAAAACTCTCTATTAAATTCTAACGTGCTACTAATATTATTTGATAAAGTTAAAATGCAGTGTCATGCCATAAATAATTATAGAGACTTACATAAAATTTTAAAAGATGTTAATATGCAATTTCAACCTTTGCTCAAGAAAATGCCCAAATGCAATCTATCCTTCAATTAATCCTGTGCAAATCATTTCGATTTACACAAAGTAACATATGCTTAAAAATTTTAAAAAGTTATGTCTTTAAGTTGTATAATTTATAAACAATATTCAAACTTTAGAAATTAATTTGGATTAGTATATCATAAAATTTGTATAAAGAAAATGTAATTAAAGTTAACTAATTTTTCAAGTAATAAAATTCATTAACTTATACTTTTAAAAAAGTGAATTTGCCTTTTATTAAAACATATATTTAAAGTTTAAACTTTTGAGAAATAATTTCACGAAAATTTTTAATTTGGTTATAAGTTAATGGAGATGAATCAATTGAGCAAAAATTTCAATATATCAATGAGTTAAGAAACAATAAAAATATACTTTTCATTGAATCCATTAAATTTACGATAATTTAAATTGATAGATAAAGAAACTTCTATAAAAAATCAAAATTGAAATGAACTAATTCATTGAAGTCATTTAAAAAGGTCTACCAACTTACACTTTTTCCCTAATATACAACAACAAAATTAAGTTTTGTTAGGTGAAAGTTAACGTCTTTGATTTTTCATAAATATAAAATTGCTTTGGATTGATATATATTTAAAATTTTTGAAAATTAAGTTACTTTAATATTTTAAAATTGGTTACAAACCATTGTCTCCCATAAATGGATATGAATTCCGCAATTAAATTTGCAAGGTATAAAAAAGGAAACAAAAAGCGACTACCCAAACAAGATGTACTTCTCATGGAAATTATGTGCCCATTTCCCATTTTCCCTTTCCTCACGTCTTAGAGAAGATTCTGCCATGGGTCTGAGGAAGAAAAGTTCCAACTTCCAAAAGATGGCATTTGTTTAAACAAAGCAACTTTCCCAATGCCACGTAGACCTTCCACTTGTCTACGTTTCGTTGTCTCTTTTAACATCTTCTTAACGTAAAAAAGAAATAACTTTTGACAGCGACTTCCATGTAAAAGCAGATCAATAAGCTTCGCTCACTCACTGATTTCTCAAAGTAGGCCACCTAAGTCCAAATCCTTGAGAAAGAAGCTAATGGGTGTCTGTATTTAGTATCTAATCTCTGCAACTCGGTGGTCCACTCACTGGCTGACCCAGTGAGTTCAGCGTATAAAGACTGATGCTTGTTTCTGGGGTGATGGAGGGGTTTAATGAGATTGAGTTGGAGAGAGGGTATGATAGGGATGGGACTATCTTTGTTGCGGTGGGGAAGAATGTGGAGAAGAGCACAACGACGTTGTTTTGGGCGATTAGAAGCTTCTCCGGCAAAAGGATTTGCCTGCTCCATGTTCACCAACCAGCCAATTTTGTTGCTTTGAGTGAGTTTTTCTTTTTTTCTTTTTAAATTCGTTTGTGTTATTTCTGTTTAATTCTTTTGGGAAGTTGAGCTATATGGACTATTATAAAGTTTATTAAGTTTTATAGGATCATCAGAATTTTTCATTGATCTAATTGTTTCTGGGATGTACTAACAGTAAAATTTAATCCAGCGTTGTTTGGTTTATTCATGAGGAAAGCAATTTCTGGATTTGTGTTATGAAACTATCTTGATTTGCTTGAATACACAGCGGATGCAGAGCCTGGTTGTAAAGAATCAGGCCATGATACGAATGAGACATTCCAAGAACTTGGGAGAAGAAAACTGCATGATGTTCTAGACCAATACTGTCACATGCTTTTACAAGAAGGGGTATTGCCTCTCTTATTTTTTGGTCTGTAGTTTAATTAATCATGAAGTTTGAGAGTCATGGAGGACTGGGAATTTTGTCTGTAATACTATAATTGCTGGTGGAAGCTTTGAATCTCTCTTTTGAAGACTGAGATAAAGAAAAAGGTCAAGAATTTGAAAATGTTTATTACTGTATTGGCTTGCTTAGGTGGAAGCGGATGGAGTATGGATTGAGATGGACAATATTGAGAAGGGTATTGTTGAGCTTGTTGATCAGAACAACATCAGATGGCTTGTGATGGGCGCGGCGGCCGACAAATATTATTCAAAGTAAACAACTATTTCAATGCATTTGCTTATTACTCATTGGGATCCATGCTAGCCTCTATTAAGATCATTACCTCCAACATATCCACATTTAAGCATGCATTTAAAATGTTCTAATTGGTGTTGCAGGAAGTTGACAGAGCTAAAGTCCAAGAAAGCTAATTATGTATGCCAAAATGCGTCTCTTGCCTGTCACATTTGGTTTGTCTGCAATGGATGTTTAATCTATACCAGGTGCCTTTCTTTACTTTGATACGCACTCTTCTGCAGAAGGGGATGATAGGGGTAAAGGACCATTTATGTATTGACCCTTCTGGTCTGGTTCATGATCACTAAGCTTAGCACCATCAAATATTCAATTAGAGTTTGTTGATCTCACGGGTCTCTTACTCTATTTTTCAATTGTTAAATGACCAATGCTTAAGAGTTAATGACTGATACAAAGTTAAAAAGTCCAGCAGATTGGCTTGCAAGCAGTTGCTTCCTCCACTGAAGTTAAAAATTTAACTTCTGGTTATTTCATGTGTACACTACACTATTTTTACTGCTTATTAACAAATATGTGAAAACAGGGGAGGTAGAGATGATGAATCTGAACCAGACATTGCCCTTCCCTTGGTACCCCTGAATCTCGATTTAGAAATTGAACAACCTGAGCTCTTGAGACCAGAATCTACTCCACAAATCTGTAGATATGCAGGTAAGCATATCAACTAGAATGGTGTTAACTTCAATTACCAAGGTATGGGGACTTTGGTTCTAGAATGAGCCTGTGAGTTATGCCAAAGTATTTTTCACAAGGAATTTTAGAGGAATAACTTCGTCACAAAATTGTTCAGGAATGGATGAAAATGCTGATGACCTGGAAGAAATGTCCGGAAGTTTCAACTATCGATGCACATTGCATTCTGATCAGGTCCTCAACCCTTTGAAATTGATGCCACTGCTGAACACTGAGGTTGGAAGTTGGCTCCTCTATCCTTAGTTTACTAGCAACAAGATGATTCTATAATTAACAAACACCAGTTTTTTTGCGTTTTGTCTATGAATTAATCCCTGGGCTACTTTTTTCTTGGATGCATGTACTATTCTGGGAAAATACCTATTACAATGCCATGGAAAATAAACATGTTAAAGTTCTTAAATATTTATATTCTGAGGTCTAAGTTAATGGGAAAATAAATATCTTTACTTGCATGATAAAACATTTTGAGTGGAAAAGCTCATTTAATCCCTCCTTTTCCTTGCAATGATCAGTTCTATGTCTTGAGAAATTCCACTGAAGCCGTTAAATTGAAGCATTTTTAATTTAAGCTATCTTATGAGGCTTTTATTGTTGATACTTATGCAGCAAGAAAAATGTCAGGGGCAAGTTTCTGCAAAAGGTTGGCATAGATTAGAACAAGCAATCACGGATGCTAAAGACTTGAATAAAATAGCATTTGAAGAGACAGTGAGGCGGTGGAAAGAAGAAGATGATGCTATGGAGGCAAAATGCAAGGTAAAACTTTATCTTATCTTTTCCATTGCCAGTTTTATGCTTTAATCTAATTATTCAAAAGGTAGAGGCTGCTGGTATCTGGAAATTGTAATCTTAAACCTGACTAAGATGAGTTCTAGGAATATGTTGAACTTCCAAATGATAACTTAACGTAATGACTAATCATAATTATTGCATTACAAGTATCAATATCCCATCCTGCACTACTTTAGGTAACCTCCGTGTTCTACAGTAATCTACTTGACTTTGTAAGTTGATTAATCTCAAGTTTGTTGTCTGAAAACCCGTAGAAAGGATAAGCTAGATAAACAAGATTATGAAAGATGCATGAGAACCTCTAAAATAGAACAAGACTGTTTGTCATCCTATAAAGTATGGAGCTTTTATAGATAGCTTACTACTTTCTTGGCTTAAATTGTTTAATTTCTAAGAAATGATCTCCTTTCCAAATTCAAGACCCCAAAGGGGTGAGAAGTGAAATTTCTTATGCTGTTCAAATGAGTTTTGATTGATCAAGCATTAAGCCAGCAAGCCTCATCATCATTGGTGTAGAGAAGAGTGGGAGAGTGCCAGCCATGCATTATTGCATATGAATCAGCTTTGTTTGCAATAGTAAATTTTGTATCATCTTATCTCTTTACAGACCAAAGCATTTGAAAGATTATGCATTAAAGAGATCAAAATGAGAAAAGGGGCAGAAGAAGCCATAGCTAGAATTAAGCAAGAAATAGAAAGTGTTAAGAATCAACATGATGATTTCTTGCAAGAACTCCAAATGGTTCAGGAGCAAAAATCTTTACTTGAGAGAAAAATTGCCGAGTCTCATTCTACTGTCAAGGAGTTGGAGGAGAAGATTATGTCGGCTGTGGATCTATTGATCCGCTTTAAGGATAGACGAGATAAAGCACGAACAGAGTACGAAATGGCAACAAGGGAAGTTACAAGGCTGAGAAACTTGGCTGATATAGAAGATCTTAATTTGGGTAGTTCAGAAATTCTTGAGTTCTCTTTCATGGAGATCAATGAGGCAACTCACAACTTTGACGTGGCCAGGAAAATTGGAGAAGGCAGATACGGAAGTACCTATAAAGGGCTGCTCCGTCATGTGCATGTTGTCATGAGGATGATGCCTGCTTATGGCTCTCAAAGCGAGTTGGAGTTCAAAAAAGGGGTAAAATTTATCTTCAAGTATCAATTTCAGACATAAATAAGGGAACAGTTTGATGATACTTTTTGTTGTTCTTGAGTTTCAGGTGGAGATTTTGAGTAGGGTGCGGCATCCAAACTTGTTAAGCTTAATCGGAATTTGCCCGGAATTCAGATCACTTATATATGAGTACGTGAAAAATGGAAGTCTTGAAGATTGCCTCCTCAGCAAAGACAAGACACTTACATTTCCATGGCAAACTCGCATGCGCATTTATATTGAGATATGCTCTGCTCTTATCTTCCTTCACTCCAACAAACCCTGCATTATCCATGGAAACTTAAAACCATCCAAGATCCTCCTTGATGCCAATTTTGTTAGCAAACTTGGTGACTATGGGATGTTTCTTCTGATCAAACAAGGAGAAGAAAGAGTGAAAAGTGAAATGAACAACTCTTACCCTTGCTCCAGTTCTGTTTATCTTGCTCCGGAATATCTTGAAACTGGAACACTCACTCCGGAATCTGACGTCTACTCATTTGGAATAATACTTCTGCAACTTTTGACCGGCAGAACATCTTCTGATGTAGTGAGAGATGTAAAATGGGCAATAGAAACAGAGAACTTAAAATCAATGATCGACATTTCGGCCGGAGAATGGCCACCTGAGCAAGCAGAAGAGTTAGCTAAGCTGGGGCTGAGGTGCTGTGAGAAGAATCGATCGAATCGTCCCGATCTTGAAACAGAAATCTGGAGTGTTCTCAAACCAATGCAGGCCTCAACTATTGGTCCAGCCTCACTCATGGCATCCAAGAAGTTGCGACGAACACCGACCCACTTCATTTGTCCCATCTTTCAGGTAACAACACTGAATATGCATGAACTTGATATTATTAATGTATCAGTTAGCTGAGGCATATTTTTGGTCTCATGACTTCCCAGAAGGTAGTACCACTCATAGCATATCAAATTTGTTCGTCTGGGTGCTTTCATGTTATGCTAGAAAGAAGCTACTCATTGCTTGGGAGATCTTTAGAGGGTTTCTACTGTATCAATGGCTTGAAGGATTACTATAGGAAGAAGAAGATTATGTTTAATCCACTTAAAACTACTAATGCAGAACATGCCATTGTTGTGTTTTTGAGTATTTATAAAGTGTTTTGGATTTGCAGGAAGTTATGAAAGATCCACAAATAGCTGCAGATGGTTTTACTTATGATGCTGATGCTATCAGAGGATGGCTACAAAGTGGACACAACACTTCCCCTATGACAAATCTTAAGCTTGAACACGTCAATCTTATACCAAATCATGCTCTTCATCAAGCTATTCAAGAATGGAGTCAGAGTTAGTGATATTTAGCATCTCATTTAGGACTATACAAATTGTACAGTCTACATATTTCTAATACCATCATCCTCAGTATTCTATACTGTGAAAGGTTTTAGTGCCCATAGCATAAGGCACAATTGAAGCTTATACCTAATTTAATTGTGATTGCTCACTTCTAAAATTACAGTCGATATTTATTGAATGCAGTAAATAATAATTTATAATTCACATGTTGAGATTAAATCATTAAAATTAATAAATTTAATTAAGGAGTAGATATTGTATTTGAGATCAAGTTAAAGTCATAATAATTTTTTAATCCATTTTATTGGTGTTCATAGGAAAAACTCTAAAAGTTAATTAGACTTGAAGTGAGTAATTAAGGAATTGTTTGATATAGATTTAATTTTAAATTTTGGTATCTTGTTTTTTTAAACACAGAAACTGAAAAAAATAGTACAAAAATTAAAAAAGATAATACGCTAATATAATATAAAAATTAAAAAAAAGTATAAAAATAAAAAATAATACACAAAAATCAATATAAAATATAAAATTATAATTAAAAATTACATGAAATAATAATATCAAACGACCCTAAGCTCATATAAAGAGAAAAAAGGGTTTGAGTCATGTTTTCACCGGGCATATTCAACCCAACTTCTATTTAAAAAAAATTATATATAGTAATTCCTAATTTTATTGTTTGTTATCTTTGAATTTTTATAAAAACATAAAACTACTAAAAATTCAGATTATGTTTGGGTGTGATTCGAACTAAAAGAAGTCTAAATTCAGCTTAATAAATAAATTTAAACTTTTTAAGTGTTCCTGAATCTCAAATGAATTATAATTTAATCTTACTTATTCAAATTTGATTAAATTTAAACTTCAATTCACACTTGCAAAAATGTTTCAAACTAGAGTTTGTTTTGTTAACTTAATACTACATCGTTTTACATGCTACATTTACACACTCTTTTTTCCAATTCTTTTTAAATTTTTTACCCCAGAAAAAGGTTATTTTTATTTACCTTTTTACATATTTTTTAAATTTTTTCTTGCAATCGCTTTCCTCGAGCATTCTTTTCATTTTAATTCTCCTCGTTTAGCAAACTCGCAATCTGCTCGCCGGTTGTCCCACCCTCCAGACACTCTTGAAATTCCGCGGCCTCTTTTCCAATCGCCGGAGATTCTCTCCACTGCACACTGATCTCTTTAGAGGCTTCTTCTTCACCGCTACGTAGGCCACAGTCCTACTCATACGTCAGGTATGTAATAAGGCTCTCTCTTTCTATATCTATATGTATACGCTTGATATCTAACATTGATCGCAGATCACGTGTTTGTTTTTCTTTTTTCTATTTTTCGTTTGATCTAAATTTGCTAGCTGGTTAACTATGTTGGCGGTTTTGCCACTGACTGGAGAGAGTTTGGATGCTTTTGAAGTGGATTGGTTGTATAGCTGTTTTGCGGGTTTTAATTTGATTGAATTCGAAAACTGAGTTCATATGAAGGATTTTACTGGTTTTGTTATCTGTGTTTTGTTTTAATGGAACCAAAAGTATTGTGCTATTTTTGTGCAAAATTCTTTCTCATCTTATTGGCTTACTATATTTTTGATTAAATGCACGGATGTTATGGATATTATAATCAGTCAGTCAAACTTAGGTATTGCAGTTGCTTGGAGCTGCTAGATAAAGCGGCATTGTTCATTCATCTAGTATTTCTTTTATTCTTCAGTAGTATGTATTTGAACGAGTACATGTGAATTTATATTTGAGTATATTTTGAATATCTTCTACCTTTTTTTATCGGTAGAATGGGATAATATGAACGGGACATTACATCTACTTTATTCTTCTAGGTGTTGCTTCTTATGGAAACATAATTTTAGAATTAGATACTTTTTCTTTTTCTTATTTTCCTACTGAAAAAATTCAACTTTTCTTCATTCTGTTTTCTTATTTAGAATCGGAGTCACAGACTAGGGTAATATAAGTATATAGAGACTTTATTTCTTTTATTGTCTTATACATTGTGACATAGAATGTGCCATTTGATTATGATGTCTCTTCAAATAAATGCTTCACCTTGAGATTTTAATTGAAATGTCTATCATTCTGTGCAGTGACTTCCCATAAGTAGATAGATTTTTTTGTTCTGAGTTAATAAATGCCAGTTGCAAAACAAAAGGCCTTGAACACTACGGATGTGATGAAACTAGAAGATGGACATGATTCCATAGACACAATCATTCGGCAAGCAATTGGAAAAGAACCATTTCTTTCTTTCTCAAGGGCCAGCGATAGTCCTGTTCATTGGATTCAGTTACTTAATGCTTTAGATCAACAAGGTGCGTAATACTTTAAGGTTTAATTTTGACCATTTGATGGGAAAAAGGTTTAATTATTTATGATGTTTTTATGTCCTTGATTCACTAGCATCTATGATTCATGAGATTACCTATTTATCCTTCTTGTTAGAGGTAAACCCTGCAAAGAGAAAGTGTTTTTAATAGATGTAGCACATAAATTTCCTGAATTTGTTTCCTTTGATGCTGCTGCTGCTTGTTGTCTATTGGTGATTAAAATGTCTATGTTAGTTATTGGTAACTCATAATGGTTGGATTTGATTTTAATTGATGTTATGCATTAATTTATTGTCTCATATTCTTGCAGACATCCCAGGCTGGCCTTTGCTCACTCCTTTGAAGGTGCAGATGCAAAAGTGTGACAAATGTTCTAGAGAATTTTGTTCATCCATAAACTATAGGAGGCACATGCGTGTGCACCATCGGTTGAAGAAGCTTGATAAGGTTTCCTTTGTTGCTTGGTGCTCATTTTTCTATTTTCAGAACAGCCTTAAACATTTTTTGGGAAATTGGAAATATGACGTTGGCATCATTTACATCTTCATCAATCTTTATTTTGTCCTTGCATAATTTTTTCTTGCTAAATTTATGTTCAATTTCAAGGGGGGATATTTTACATTTTGCAGGATTCAACTAAAAATAGGCATCTGTTAGCCTCATTTTGGGACAAGGTAAATACTGTAAACAGGTTTGTTTTAAAGCCTCTCCATTCTTGATGCTCACATGTTCGTCTTTTCAGCTCTCTGAGGATGATGCAAGGGAAATTTTATCTTTCGATGATGTGATTTTGGAGGTATTTGATTTTGATCTCAGATTTCTTTTCTTGAAACCTATTTATATAACTGCTCAAAATTGATGCTCCTAGAATGTTATTGTATGGTGGTGAAATTATGTTTGTCTTTTTGTGAAGTGGCACCTTATTTATTGCAATTCATATTGAATTGTTTATCTATTTTCATTTCATATAAAATTTCAATTTTTCATTGCATATTATAAAATGCTTAGGATCTTTTGCTCTTTTATGTCTTAGGTCTACAAATGCTAATTTTCCTTGAACTTTATTTCTTTTATTACATTGTGGCAGAGAAAAAGATGATATGTCAAGAAATCGGATTAATGTTATTATGCTTAAATGTTGACAAATCACCATGTGCATAGCATTTGCTCAAGAAAGTATTTCTTTTCCTCTTTGAAATCAATTGCTGAAGTAGTTGGTTTCACATCATTAGAAGATGTTACTAATATGTTTTTCTGCAAATAATTCTCATGCTTATTTTGTGAAGGATTCTTTCATTTCTTAATTACCAACTAGGAAGTTCCAGGTTCTTTGGTCATGAATTCTTTGGCAGCACTTACTCGGAAACCAGGATTTTGTTCTTTTCCACAATATTATTTGAGGGCTGGTTCTATCCTTTTGGTAATGGAACATCCTTTTCCTGTTAATTGTTTTATTTTCTGATTCAAATTTTGTTTGTACTGCATTATAATTCATGAATATATCCAATCTTTTGCAGGATATAATCCAATCTAGGCCTTCAAGGTTTCCTTTGAATTCTGACGAATTGTTTGGTATCCTTGATGATGCTAGTGAAAAAACATTCTTGTGTGGGGCTGCAGTATCAATGCAAAAATATATCTTTGATGGAGAAGCTGGGAAGATTGGTCTTGAAACGAAGAACTTAGTGGCTTGCACTAGCTTTCTGGTGGAGCAGAAACTGGTTTCTTACTTTTCATATCTAATCATTTGGGGTTGATTTTACCTTTGTTCAACACATTGTGGCCCATTGCTAGTGCATACACAGACATTACTGATTAGCACTTCTCTTTCTATCGCTGTATGGTGTGAATGAATACCTTTCATCTTTGGACCAAGGTCAAAGCATGGCTTGCTGACAAGGATGCTGAAGCCTTGAGGTGCCAAAAGTTGCTGGTGGAGGAGGAGGAAGCTGCCCAGAGAAGGTATGTCATGTTACTTTTTGTGCCACTGCTGCAAGTTTTGATCTGTTCTTCAACACATTCATAGTTGACTATGAGCTTGCATATGCAGGATATGGAGGAAAATAAGGGCGTTAACAGAAAAGGGATATAATTGTAGTTCACTTATTCTGATGATGAGTAATTTTGTTAGTTTCCTCTTTGGTTTAGAGTTGCACATGAGGATAGTAGTTAACAATGGGCAAGTACTGATGGTTGAAACTATGTTCTTGAACACCAATTTCTAAATTTTGCTCGAACTTACGTTTTGATAAACTTAACAGACAAGCTGAGCTTTTGGAGAGGAGGAGGCAGAAAAAACTCAGGCAGAAAGAACAGAAAGCTAAGGAACAAAGACAAGGGGATCAATCAAATGCCAAGGAGCACAGTGATGATGGCGTGGATGTCATAGCTATAGTCCAAGAATCTTGCCAATTGTCTGTATCTGATACTGATACACACGGTTCACATACACCGACAAATCATGTTACGTTGTCCTTTGAAGACTTTTTACCTCCAACTACAGTTGAATATGTGGATATGGGGCTCCAGGGTGGATATTCTAATTTGGGTTCTGGTAATTTTGGAAGGCTCACAGATCAAGGAAATAACTGCATGCGTGTAGATATTACTAGATGGAGTATGCCTAGAAAATCACAACAAAATCACCGATTAAATGGGTTCCATGCAACTCAGAATGTTCTGCAATCTAAACCTGATACTTTGCTGAATCCTGGAACTCACAAGGATGCGAAGCCTGTGCCTATAGTTAATGGCAACAGGAAGTGGAGCAGAAAATCAAACCCTGAATATAATGTAGAGAGTTCAAGAACCGGTGTGCAAATTGAAGGAACAAGTCAGCCAGACCAGATTAAGAAGGCGGAAGTTCTGATTGGCTCTATATCTGTTAGATTGGGTAATAGTTGCCATTCTGAGGGTAACAGTTTGGATGAGACTGAAGATCACTGTCTGGTCGAGCATCAAAGGGCAAAGAAAAATAGCGGTCAAGAGAAGATTAGACATGATGATGATCACTGTGCTACTACTCGATCGACAATAAAGCTTTGGAGGCCTGTGAACCGAAGTGCAACCAGAAGTCTGGCACTCATTGAAATTAGTGGTAGAGAATCTCAGGTTGATGAGTCTGCTGGAATGGATGAGGGAAAAACATCATCCAGCGACAGCTGTTCAAGACCTTGTTCTGAGGAAGACACTGACAAAATGCAAAAAAGTTATCCATCATTGGAGGAAAATCCTCTCCCCAGATGTTTGCAGTTCTCCAGCAAAACAGCAAAAGTCTTTCTGGAAGAGAGTATGTCGAATTTGTTACCAGGTTTGACAATAATTTTCCCCATGTTTGCAGAATATTCTAACTGCCAATATCTTGTGCAGGGTGGAAGGAGGCCGTATCAGCTGAGCATGTAAACTTGGTGCTAACTCCAAACTCTGAGCCTTCAGGATGCACAGAGGTTTAGAACGGACGCTTGGTAGCAGATTTCCACTTTTCTAATGCTAAAAACGTAGCTTCTTTAATCAATGATCAAAATCAGCTAGTTAATGTAGCACTGCATGATTCTAGTGTGGCAGCTGATAAGGTCAAATCCAGAACAAAGCCTGAGAAAGGTGTGAAGTTGAAGTATATACCCAAACAGGGAACGGTGACCTAATGAAAAGATGAAGGGAAGTTTCCTTTTAAAAATTTTTTTCATTAGTTTGATATACAAATATTCACAGTTTAATCGTCATTACATTCTTAGCAGAGGTTACAGTTTTAGCAATGGTCTTCTGAAAAGTGGTGAAAAGATTTTCTTGCAGGGAAGTTCTTTGTTTCATTAGCCTTTTATTTTGGTTTCCAAGTTGTCATAAAAAATTTTAGTTCAAGAGGCCATTTTAGTTGCTAGTCCAGATTTTTCTGTAATAAGTTCAGTATCTTAGTTAATGCCAAATGTTCATTTGCTGATATATGACACTATCCCTAATCTCAAATTGTAAAGTTACAAGTTTAGATTGATTCAACAATTCTAAATCTGGACTTAAGAGAGTTACAGATTTCAAAATGATTAGTTAAAAAGTTGGTTAGTATGTTCTTTTTATAAGGACTTTGTTTTTAGTTTTGAAGATATAATATTGCATGATAATTAAATAGGTAGGTCATTCATTCATTTTGTAGCCTATCATTCTTTAGTTCTTACTAAAAACTTCATATATTGTCAAAAAGTCTCCTTCTAGCACGATTAGAGATTTTTGAGTAATCTTTATTGGTAAGGTGACAGTCAAAGGAAGTTGGTAGAATTCATTGTTATTTATTGATAAATTATCAATGTTATAAAAATCAGACTGAACATCGACTTGGTAAGAGAAGGGATTAAATGTTTAGAGGTTCAGATATAAAATCGTTATAAAATTGGTATTTAACCGATGTAAAATAATGAAATGTGTAAATTATTAATCTATTTTTTTTGTTGATCTTTTATTAAATTAGAATATTAAAAATATATTATATTAAAAATTTTCATTTTAATGTTTATTATTTTAAATTAAAATATATAACAAAAAATTATAAAA
>JAOXYD010000007.1:15138069-15148168 GCA_028565735.1 Pinacopodium congolense
GAGCGTCTCGATAGAGAATCCACGAGACGAGCTTCTCCGGCGCGTGAAGAACTTGTACCCACGGGTGGTGACAATTGTCGAGCAAGAAATGAACATTAACACAGCCCCGTTCACGGCGCGTGTGAACGAGACGCTTTCTTATTACGGCGCGTTGTTGGAGTCGATCGATGCCACGGTGCAGGGGGACCCCGTGGAACGAGTCAAATTGGAGGAAGGGCTCGGTCGGAGACTCAGTAACTCGGTTGCGTGTGAAGGGAGAGACCGTCTCGAAAGATGCGAGGTGTTTGGGAAATGGCGGGCCCGAATGGGAATGGCTGGGTTCGAGTTAAAGCAAATGAGTCAAAACCTGAGCGAGTTAGTGAAGGAGAGAGTCAGTGGAACCAGCCGAGTGAACTCAGGTTTTAATGTCAAACACGTTAATGGCGTCGTTACTTTTGGTTGGATGGGGAAAACCCTGACGGTCGCTTCTGCTTGGCGTTAACTTGTTTTTTTCTTTCTTTTTTTTTTAAATATATATATTTTCCATTGTTAGTTATTCTATATAAGTTAGCGTTAACGTTTTCCTTGGGAATGGAAAGGCTGAGAAAAAAGAATGGAAGAAACATCCTAACGAAATAATGAAAGAGAGTGTTTGGATTCAGGAAAAAATTCTGTACAGTTTCTTTTCACTGTTATTGCGATTATTATATTTGTGTCGGCTAATTGAAAGAAATTGTTTGGTAACTGACCTGTGTCCTTTGGGTTTATTAATTTGTCAAGTTATTAAATTCTGTACTAATTATATTTAAGAAAAAATTTGTTCTTGTTATATATATATGTGAGTAAATTATCAATTTAAGCTACTTGAATAATTAATTATTATAAGTAAATCATTTGATGAATTAATAAATTTAAATTAAATAATGAATGAGTATTCAATGCATACTTCCTGTAATAAGTTGAGAATGTCCCTTTTTTTTTTTTACTTCTATTTTATCTAATATTTTGAATATCGTATAGTTGCTGGTATCGGATTTATTTTTAAAATGGTACTGTATCAGTACCGATCAATATAAATATCGTTTCGGATAATTTTTTAAAATTATAAATTAATTTTTTAATTTAATTTAATTTAAAAAATAGTCTATAAATATATAATATAGTATAGTTTTTAACTTAATTTTAAACCTAAAAGGTTAAAATACACAATTTTCTTTTTTTTTAAAAATTTAAAATTTTTTTTTATTTTTTTATTTTTTATTTTTTCCGATACCGGCCGGTACTGACCAGTATCAACCAGTATCAGCCGGTACCAATCGGTACCGACCAGTACCAGCCGGTATTTAAACCCGATACGAAATTAAGTAATTTCATACCAAATTTCGTCTAGTACCACTGGTATTGCCGATACCGGTACGAAATTCAAATCCTTGCATGAAAGACTAAAAAATAGGTTCATTAATTGTCATTAATTACTATAAAACATCTATATGAAAAAGTCATTTCAGAGACTTTTTTTAGAAATTTCAAATTTAAGCTTCTTAAAAAACTGTATTTTGACTGTCAAAAAAGCCATATCTATTAAAGAAGTACTTTTTAATTCTACAATTAAACATCTATTTTTTAACAAAAAGGTTTTATAGTGGAAAAAGTGCTTATTAGCCTCCAAAAAGCCCAACCAAACAGGCACTAAGTAACTTAAGATTAATACAGTTTATCGATTTGATTTCTTTTAAAAATTAAAAATTATAAAAAGGGATTACAGTAAAAAAAAAGTGATTAACTTTTTCATATTTTTTCAATTAAGTGATTAATTTTTTAAAATTTTTAATTAAATAAATAATTTTAAAAAATTTCAGATAAGGTAAAAACGTCAATTTTATTAGATATATACTGACGTGACAAATAGATTTTATCACATTTGCGTCCATGTGTACACCCTATCACAATTTAAAAATTTTTAATTGAATGAATAACTTTTTAAAATTTTTTAAATTCAAAAATTAATGTTTCACCTTAACTGAAATTTTTTTTAAAAGTTAATCATTCAATTGAAAATTTTAAAATTTTAATTACTTAACTGAAAAAATATGAAAAGATTAATCACTTTTTTAACTGTAATCTCAATATAAAAATTAGTTAGTTTTTTTAATCAATCAATTTAATTAGCCATAAACTAATCAGTCTAACCGAAAGAAGTCACTTTATTTTTTTTTTCATCTTCCATTTTGCTTCACTCCTTTGGAATCTTCTTTGTTCAACCATCACCATCAGTCACGTCATCTCCTTCACTAGTGTTGCCAGCGTCGCCATCTCCTTTGCCCAGTCTCCCTACTCACACCATCTCCTTCACCTAGTTTCAAGCGACAAATCCAGTCACTAGCAACAAATCCATTCCCACAATTTCCTTTACCTAGTCTCCCTACTCATACCACCTCCTTCACCCAATCTTCAGGGACAGATACAGTCGCTAGCGACAAATTCAATCTAGTAACAGATCTAGTCCGACCATCTCCTTTGCCTACCAATAGACCTTATTTCTTTGGAATCTGCATGCAATTCCGGTGACCTTGCTTCTTCTTCGCGTCTTCACCTTTTGTAAACTTGAAATTAAATCCAACTCCAGTTATCTAAATAATTAAGGTAGACAAAAGAGTCACATAAACCTTAGGGTTTGCAAAAAAATTTGGGTCAGACCCTAACGTTTCAATGTGTTCAGGGCAAACCCTAACGTTTTTAAAATGTTAAAAAAAAACCCTAAGGTTTGGCAGACGTTCAAAGCAAACCCTCCATAATAACTGCTGTTATCTGTCTCCGCTATGTGCCACGTGTAATCAGGTGGCACTATATATTTTTTTTTAAAAAATTTAGTGGGGCCTACTATCACCTTAGCGACTTGCTGGCAGTGGGGCCCACTAAAGGGCCTCCATATCCTAAGCTAAAACGACGTGTTCTGGCTTAGGTCTCATCTCCCTCCCCCCTTAGCCTCCATGCTGGTCTCCCTCGGCTCCCTGAAATCGTCGTCAATGGCTTAGGGTCGCGTTCTGGCTTAGGTCTAATCTCCCTCCCCCTTAGGCTCTATGCTCGTCTCCCTTGTCTCCCCGAAATCGCCCTCCATGGCTTAGGGTTTTCAGTCTACCTTGTCTCCCTCCCCGATCGTCGCTTCCCGAATCCATTTTCTCTTGGTAGGTGGTCACTGATCGCTCCTCGCTGATCTTTCGATTGTGATTTTTACAAGTCCTACGCTCGCTCATCGAAGGTCATTGCTCGCTACTTGTCATCCGATTGCAATTTTTGCAAGTTTTTTGCTCACTGGTCGGTGGTCGCTGCTGGCTGGTCTTCAACTCCTAGCTCCAGTTCCAACTTCGTACGACGTATGTCGTCTCACCATCGATCTCAACTTGGCAGCTGATTTGAGTTTCTGGCTTAAGGTTCTTCATTTCGATATCCTGTTGGGTTTTCCGTCTGTCGATTGAGATCCAAATTTTGCAGCTCCTCTGGCGATGGTAAACTTGTAAGATTTTTTGGTTTTATTTACTTTATTCCTATGTAACTCTTTGTGTTTTTCCTCCCTTATTTGGACTTCGCAACTGATAAGACTTTGTAGGTTTTGTAGTGATCTGAACAGGCTATCTAGACCAGTAGCCTCACAGTTGGCGAAACAACGGTTTTCTTCGGTAACTTAGGTGCATATATCTTAGGCAGAAATGGCAGGTTTGACAATAACGGGTTTTAATCTCTATGTTTACAGGACAATATAGAAGTGGATGACAACAAGATTGCCTTTGTCGCTTCTCCAACATTTTTTAGGTATTCAAGGCATTCATTAAAGGTAGTGATTCTTTTGAGTGGTGGACCAGTATGCTTCCCCTTTGTCCCATTTATTCATGTCATTTACTACTTTAGTAAGTTAGACATATCCGGACCATATGTGTGTTGCTACTGATTAATTAATTAATTTGGACATGTGAACTAGATTTGGTAATGGAAACATTATGTTAATCATTAGTTGAGTGAAAATAACAAGGCATGAAATAGGGTTGTGTTTAAATGATAGTGGATTAGTCGAAACTTTTATGGTTCATAAAGGGGACTGAGGTTTGACAGTGATGAGTTTCATATATGTAAACAATATACTGATAATCACTTAGTAGGAACAAAGGTTTTATGTCCAATGATCTCTTAAAAATTTGAATTGTAAATCATTTGATATTAGTTGTTAGGAAAAATTTTATAAATCAATTTTTCTACTATTAATAAATCGACAGCTAATAACAAATAAAAAGAGGACAATATAATAAACTTCTATATGGATTCTCATCCATACAAAAGTTTATTATATAAACATACAATATATATGCAGAAACTCCTTTCTTAAGTTACATTACTAAGAATCAATTTATAATTTTTTAGAAATAGAGAATAGAAGTTTAGTATATTTTAGAGTGCTTTTTTTTACAAAACCTCTACTTCTGCACAGTTGTATATGTGAATGGGACATCCCTATATTTTCTGATGTACTGCTCTTAATTTTGTAAATGTAATTTTGACAAACATGTGTACAGGCTTTCAATGACTAAATGCGTAATTATTTCATGGTGGAAGGTTTGTGTCAGAACCTACATTTTCTTATGTTGATGGGGAAATGTGCAACAAGAGGCAGCTTATAAAGGTGTAATTTATAATGGGGCAGAGTAGTTTTGGACCACTTGTATAAACCAGAAATATTATATACACTTCCACCCTCGTCACTAAACATGGTATTAAAATTAAAGCCAAAATTTCACTCATTTGGATAAAACATTGCACATTGCAAAACATAGATTAAAAACAAGGCAAAAGATCAAGTTTCATTCCAATGATAATCAACTTGTAAAAATAAGAAGTTTATACAATATTTTTTAGAGCTTACATAGATAGATGGGTAAAAAAGATACATCCCTTTACAGTTTGAAGACACTTGTTGTTAATAAAACATTTTTGGAAGACATAGGTGGGCAAAATATTTATACAAGTGGTCGAATGCAAAATGCAACATAGGAAACTACAATTGTTACTAGAACATTTTTTAAAGTTGCATAAACAGGTGGTCCACAACTTTTTTGAAACAAGTGGTCCACATTTGTCTTCTTTTCACTGAAAGAAGTGAAAAAAAGCACTCAGTCAAATGAGCAGTTCAATAAATCAACTTCGAAGCATACATATACATGCTTCTGGACACTATTGTGTTTACCTGCCAAAGGCAAAAAGAAAGGTTTCACTTGCCAAAAGCAAAAGGAAAGGTTGCCCCTACTTGCCAATTCAACATTTGCAGCATCAAATTAAAAAATTATAAATGCCTTCAAAATAGCATGCAAGTTCACCTACCAAAAGTCGCACATAAAAACAAAGAATTGGAAATGTAGCATAATTAAACCAACTGGAAAGCATATATATACATGCATCTGGGCACTATTGTGTCATAAAATCAACTGTCTACATAAAGTGATAATTAAAAAAACCAACTAGACAAATGTACTAAATCAGCATATTTAACATGTTAATAAGTTCACCTGCCAAAGGCAAAAAGAAAGGTTTCACCTGCCAAAAGCAAAAAGAAAGGTTGCTCCCAATTAAACTCTTGCCAATGTAACCTTTACAGCATCAAATCCAAAAATATAGAGGCCTTCAAAATAGCATGCAAGTTCACTTACCAAAAGCAGCACATCAAAACAAAGAATTGGGAATGTAGCATAATAAAAAAAACTGGAAATGTACATTATCACTTTACCAAAATTATTTATACAGATTTATAATCGATGAGTTTTCTTCACATTGCTTTCATCAACTACACAATACTAAGATGATTGATGTTGTGAATGTTCCAATGCAGATCTCTTTTTTTTTTTTTTTGCTTCGACTTGTAATTGATGAGAAGTAATGCTCGAATGTCCTTTAAGCCAGAGGCCCTTCGGTTCAAACACTAGCTTAAATATATGGGGATCAACATCTCCATACTTTCATTTAGTATTGCCTGGATCAACCTATAAGACCAATAAAATCAAAAACTTGTAGTCCAAAGCAGACTGACAATATTCATAAGATTGCACACATAGGGAAGGAAAACTAACAGTATTGCTTTGTTGTCTAGGAATGACATTATTTCCTTCATTGTTGTCCCGAAGAACCTGTAATCACAATTTGAATAAAAAACATAGATAACATAAGTTAGGTAAATAAAGTACTCATAAGAATGCATAACGTATGGAAAGAAAATCGACAATATTGTTTTGTTGTCGAGGAATGACATTATTTCCTTCGTTGTTGTCCCAAAGAACCTGTAATCACAATTTTATTCAAACATAGATAACATAAGTTAGGTTAATAAAGTACTCATAAGACTGCAAAACGTATGGAAAGAAAACTGATAGTATTGCTTTGTTGGCTAGGAATGACATTATTTCCTTCGGTGTTGTCTCGAATAACCTGTTATCACAATTTTATTCAAACATAGATAACATAAGTTAGGTTAATAAAGTACTCATAAGAATACATAACGTAGGGAAAGAAAACTGACAGTATTGCTTTGTTGGCTAGGAATGACATTATTTCCTTCGGTGTTGTCTTGAATAACCTGTAATCACAATTTTATTCAAAACATAGATAAAATAAGTAAGCAAGTATATTTAATTACAACACAAACAGTGGAAATAAAACCAAAAGGTAAATATACTTGTGAAGTTGTTGATGTTGTGCTGTTATGACTGCATTTTCTTGAATTATGCTCAGTATTACCACATTTTCCGCATCTTCGGACATGACCCCTACAATACAACTTGTTTGAGTTTCTAATCTTTGTAGGCTCATTCTTAGATTTCCTTCTTGTCTTTTCTAGTCTACCAAGTGTTATCCTTTTTGTAGGAGGGTGTACTTGTTCAAAGTCAAAAATAAGCCAAAATATGACACCTCGAACAGGTTGTAAGACATGCTCATACACTCTCTTAAATCGATGCTTCTTATAACAATCATCGACAAAGCTCTCTATCCCTATCCCTTCCAACAGCACTTAACAACCGTCTCTATCCCTTCCAATAGCACTTAATAATTGGCCTTGAAACTCTATCTTCAAAAAACAACCATCTACACCAAATACTGGTCTTAAATGCTTCCATCCCTTTTTTATCACTTCAAAACATATGTATAAACGTTTGAACTGTAATAAATATATAATACATGAAATTAGTGTTTAACTTATTAACATAGAAGCATGCAAAATAATTTTGGTAAATTACCTGCAACTTCCTACTTTCTTGATTCCTTGATAGTTGCATTTCTATCGTAGAATTAGGATTGCTGAGTTTTAATTCATGTACATATCCTTGAAGTTGCGCATATTCATTCACATAGTCTCTGGATTTCTCCTTTTTAAGTCTTCTCTTCGCTGCTCTACACATTCCAGAGTTAACAAATATGTTCAATTTTTCTCTACACTCTTCGACCATTTTAGCAGTTGTTATACTAGGCTTTCCAAGAATTCCATCCTTAAAATAATTCATTAAGAACTTTGCTGAAACCATTTTTGGTTTATTCGTTGTGTAACATATATGATCAGGTTTGTACGTTTTAATTTTAAAACATCTATCGTTCTTATCATATCCAGCATATAACTCCTATGGACATCCTTCAACACATCAAACCCTGATCCGTTTGCTTTCACTCTTCTTCCACCTCACATTGTAACCTGTTTTAACTACATATTTCACAATTGCATGTTTGAACTCCTGTGCACTCTGAAATTCCATCCCCAATGACCACTCTGTTGCCACATTAATTAGTTCTAGCTTTTTACTTCTACTTGGTCTTCGCAAAGGTTCACCAATCTCCTCTCCACTAGGATACTCATCACTACCTATAAGGCTTCCACAATCAGTTGTACTCATTTCAAGCAGTTCATGGTCAGGTGGAACATGTACCAAGAATTCGGTTACACCATATTCTCCATCATATTGTTTGTCTTCAAAAATAAAATCATTTGGGATTTCATTATCACCACCATTTTCATCGTCTTTAGAGACCTCATCATGACCATCATTTTCATTATTACCATCATTATCTACACCCAATTGCACTGTACTTACTATTTCATAATGATCATCTTCACTTGATTCATATTCAAAACCACGATTACCTGGTATGTCATGTGTAACATACACTTAAACTTTTCCATGATCTTTCATTAAGTTCATTACAGAAATGCAGATATCATTTGATTCAAGCAGCCTTAGTGACTTACTAAACTCTTTACTAGGGACCCTGTAGTAAACCTTATCAATTTGGGAGTCCCCTAAATCCTTTGCCATCTCAAGTATCTCTATGGAACTTACATAATCGGGATCAATCTTATCAAAAAATTTTAATTCCCCATTAATGTAAGAAAATGTAGGTTCTATCACGAACCTTCCACCATGAAAAAACTGTATACTTGCGCATTTAGCCATTGAAAGCCTGTAAACATGTTCTTCAAAATTACATTTACAAAATTAAGACAGAAATAAGAGCAGTACATCAGAAAATATAGGGATGTCACATTCAAATATACAAATGTGCAGAAATAGAGGCTTTGTATAAAAAAGCACTATAAAATATACTAAACTATTATTCTCTATTTCTAAAAAAGCATGAATTGATTATTACTAATGTAACATAAGAAAGGAGTTTCTGCATATATTTTGTGTGACCTTATATATTATATGTTCATACAATAAACTTCTGTATGGATAAGAACCCATATAGAAGTTTATTATATTTTCCTCTTTTTATTTGTTATTAGCTTTCGATTTATTATTAGTAGAAACTTTGATTTATAAAACCTTTTTTTCCCACCAACTAATATCAAACGATTTGCAATTCAAAATTTTAAGAGATCATTGGACATAAAACCTTTGTTCCTACTCAATGATTATCATTATATTGTTTACATATATGAAACTCATCACTGTCAAACTTCAATCCCCTATATGAACCATAAAAGTCTCAACTACTACATTGTCATTTAAACACAACCCTATTTCATGCCTTGTTATTTTCACTCAACTAATGATTAACATAATGTTTCCACTACCAAGTCTAGTTCACATGTCCAAATTAATTAATTAATCAGTAGCAACACACATGTGGTCCGAACACATCTAACTCACTAAAGTAGTAAATGACAGGAATAAAGGTAATGGGACAGAGGGGAAACACAGTGGTCCACCACACAATACTGTCCACTACCTGCTAAAAAAATGTTGGAGAAGCGACAGGGGCAATCTTGTTGTCTTCCACTTCTATACTGTCATGTAAACATAGAGATTAAAATCCGTTATTGTCAAGCCTGCCATTTCTGCCTAAGATATGCACCTAACTTACCGGAGAGATACCGTTGTTTCGCCAACTGTGAGGCAACTGCTCCAGATAGCCTGTTCAGATCACTACAAAACCCACAAGGTGTAATCAGCTGTGAAGTCGAGATAAGGGAGGAGAAATGCTAAGAGTTACACAGGAATAAAGTAAACAAAACCAAAAAAATCATACAAGCTTACCGTCGCCAGACCAGCGAGCAGCGACCACCGACCCGTGAGTGAAAACCTAGCAAAAATCGCAATCGGCTAACAAGTAGCGAGTAGCGACCTTCGGTGAGCGAGCGTAGGCCTTGTAAAAATCGCAATCGGAAGACCAGCGAGGAGCGATTAGCGACCACCGACCACCTGAAAATGGATTCGGGATGCGACGATCGGGGAGGGAGACAGGGTTGATTCAAAACCCTAAGCCATGGAGGGCGATTTCGAGGAGACAAGGAAGACGAGCATGGAGCCTAAGGGACGGGAAGGAGATGAGACCTAAGCCGAGTCGACGGAGACCAACACGGAGGCTAAGGGGGGGCGAGATGAGAACAGAACGAGACGGGAGGGAGCTGAGACCTAAGCCAGAACGCGCGTTCTAGCTTAGGGTATGGGTTCATTGAGTGGGCCCCACTGCCAGCGAGTCGCTGAGCTGGTAGTGGGGCCCACTCAATTTTTTAAAAAAAAATAAATTGTGCCACGTGGACATTCCACGTGGCACTTGACGGAGGTAGGTTAACGCAGTTAGTGTGGAGGGT
>JAOXYD010000007.1:15148268-15161891 GCA_028565735.1 Pinacopodium congolense
CCGATCATTGAGGGATAATTTATATATATGTTAATTAAACATAGAAATTGTTATATAATACTTTCTAATAAAATATTATTGTATTAATAATTTTTTATTTTTATTAAAAAATAATTTAAACCTAAATTGAATGAATTTTAAAAGATTGATTATTAAATTGAAAATATTTGAAAATATTACTCACTGAATTGAAAAAAATTTAAATAATTGCTTACTAGATTGAAAATTTTTTAAAGAAGAGATATATAAATGAACGATGACGTGACACTTTTATCATATAAACATAAGCGTGACAAAGTTCATTTACCGCATTAGCATTAATTTAACGAAGTTAACATTTTTACTTATATTGAAATTTTTTTTAAAGATTGATTACTTAATTGAAAATTTTTAAAAGATTGTCATTCAACTAAAAAAAATTTAAAAAGTTAGTCACTTATGTAAGTGTTATCCTTAATAATATTATCATTGGAAACAAAACAAAAACTTCAACTTATGTTAATTATTTGTGAATAAAAAATTGAATTTTATAGAATTTGATTTGATTCATTAACTTCACATTAGTTTGAGTTATATTGAAATTAATTTATTATAATTAATTAAATTTAAATTTTTTTATCGAAGTGGAGCTCAATTATTTAAATAAATGAATTCAAGTTCAAACTTATTTAACTGTAGTTAATTTTATCGTTTTCTGTTTTCATTTTTAACAGGAAAATAGAAAAATCTTATAGAAATTTTAAAAATAATACACTAATATAATATATAAGTTAAAAATAAAAAATAAAAAATAAAAATATACAAAATTAAAAATAAATACGGACCATAGAATTTTGTTGTTTCATAATCATGGATGACTAATGAAATAGAAAATAAAATAACAACCAAATAATAACAAAATAATAAAGGGAAGAACAAGAAAAAAGCTAACATATTAAAGTCAAAATTATCAAAGTCTTATTCTAAACTATTTGACCATTGACAATTGTTTGTTGCTGTTTGGCCGCATTCATTGAGCCTCGAGACTTCAAGGAATATTCCCATTTTTTTTCAAAAGCAAAAGAAAAAATATATTTCCAATTTTGTAATTATATATCATTTTCGAAGGACGGACCAGGACAAGGGACAGTGCAGCTGAGAGGGACAAATCCTAGTAGTATTTGGAAACTCCCAAGGGTAATTTCGGCATAAAGTCTCCAATAAATGCGGGGCGACTGGGCGCTCGTGGTGTCGATCAACACAAGGAGAAAGAGAATTTTATCAGAAGTGAGACGGTCTACAATCGGCGTTCAAGGGCTCAGCAATCGTACGGTCGGCATTCAAACAATTCAGATCGGTCTTTGATCTTCGATACAGCAAAAACAAAAGTTCTGAAAGAAAGGAGAAGATCAAGGAGAAGAAAGAAGGCTTTTGATTTGGTTTGATATTAATCGTTACTGTAACTTTGGCGATTCACGATTCTTGAAGAGAGAAAGGTATTGAGAAACTCAAGTTTTGATTTCTGAGATTTATTTCTGTTTTAATCATGAAACTACCGGAAGCTTAAAGCTGGGACAGGAGATCTAGTGGTTGAGCAGAGTTTCTGAAGATTTTGATCGACGATTCACAAGCTATGGTGTTTTCTGGTTCCAAGTGAAGATCGGTTCTTCTTTTATCTGCAAATTTTTATTGTTCAGTGAGGCCAAAGAGGTCTTGATCTGGAACTTCTATCGATCGCCGACAGCTTTTTGGAAGCTTCTGAACCCTTGAGATTTAAATCAGAGGTTTTATGGAGAAGTAGGAGTCAAGTGTTCTGGACATGTTTCGAACAACAAGACCCCCTTTTTGTAGGATATTTGAAACATGGAATGTTTTGATTTCTTGGCCGATGCGGTTGTGGCCAGTAGCTTCAGTAATGGAATAGCTTAATTGCCCGTTGTCGATGGCGTAGATTTGATTTATTGACTTGATCGAATTGGGTCTGCTTTATTTTTCTGGAGCTTTAAGGGCATAATTGGTGTCCATTTCCATTCTAAATCTTGTGTCCAGGCAATCTGGGTATATTTATTTTTCGTATTCCCGGAAGGATCTATTCATCTTATCTAGTGATCCAAAGGTCATCTTTCATGTTAAGTGGTTTCGAAGTAAGGGATATGATATTTTCATGTTTATTGGTGGGACTTGAAAGATGGGATCAACTTGACTTTAGATCATTTATGTCCTAGTCTGTGTTTTTATTGGATATCTCCAATCGGATTATAGATACAATTTCTTTTGCTTGGGTTATTTGCATTTGCTGGAACAACACGAAATCTAGATGAGGAATATTCCGGTGGAAATATAGTTTAGTGATGACCTAGTCCGATGAACTTATGTGGATCTTGTATTTCGTAGACCAAATGTTAAATGTTTTGTAGTCCTTTTATTGGGACCAACTTGTAACATTGTACAATATGATTGGAGAGTTTTTGTGGCTGGACGTCAAGTTTCTAAACTAAAAACGTTTTGTGCCTAAATGTCATATAGAGTTGTGCTGTTGTACTGGGAGTCTTGCTATGAGCTTGTAGACATGATAAAATGTAAATTTGTAGATTTGATAAGGTTGGAATAGCAGTCACGTTCTCTTCATGTCTCAGACTGGTTCGGGTTCTTATCGCATTTTTCCATTTGCAGGTGATAAGGGCAGAGAAAGCTAGAGGCTCCAACTGTACAGCCATTACTTTCAAATATATGTTTCGGAAGGAAACTGAAAGTAAGCTATTAGTATTCTTACCTTTGCCAAATTTTTGGTAGCGTCTGGAAAACTTTGATTTCAGCATAGATCCAATAGAAGAAGTGAGAGATGAAATTGGCTAGATGAATGGTTGTACTTGTTTGTGCTTAATTGCAATTGATACCTTTTTTGCAGACTAAATACATTACTTGTGCTGGTGGCATTATTTATTATCTGGCATCAACTAGAAAAACAAGGAGCCACGACATCTTGCATGAATTGTGGTGATAGAACCTCAGTTAATGGAATAAGAATTGTTGGCTCTACAAGCACGATGAGTACATTGCGTTTGGAACTTCTTAAGTTCATGAATCCTGAGTTGACCTGGAAGACAGTGGCAAAGCGCTATAGGAGTTGCCTGAGGCGTACACGGAGATCAATTGATAGAAAGTCAAGTAGGGGCTCTGAGCTATCAGATGATGGCCCTAACGAGGCAGATTGTAAATTGGCATCAGATACTGAGAAGGTTCAAAATAGAACTACAAATCCTTTTGCTACTTGGTTTGTTAATGCTTATTGATTTTGTTACATTGGACTCCTTATGAATTTTTGAGATATTTGTCTACGTGGCAGCGTGGTGTGAGTGTTCTTGGACGTCGCTTCAGTGAAGAAATAGAACATGTTCCAATCAAGAAGAGGAGACTTATGGCACAGTCTACTTCCTTAACATCTCAGAGCTCATTGCCTTACTATGAAGTGCCTGAAATTAACTTGACCAGCAAAGCCCAGAGTAGAAAAAGTGATACTACTCCCAGGGCAACAGATGCTACTAGTATTTCAGAAACAAATGATAGGCTGTTTGAAAACGTTGAGGACTTCTCTGGTATTGAGATACTTGCTGCTGTGGCTTGCAATAACAGTTTATTTAAAAATATAGATCTTCTTGAAGAATGTTCACGCATGGAAGAACAGATACAAGAAGGAGTTGATTCATCATCAACTTCTACAGTGGTCTCTGAAGAAACTGCTTCCTATCCAAAATATAAAATGGAAGCCTCATCTTTTGTGAATAATCCTACTGCTATCTCCCCAAAGTTTTGTACTGAAAATGAAACCAGAGCAAAGAAAGGGTCTGAATCATCAATAAATGAGAGATTACTTTTTGACGTGAATGATGTGCCTTGAGAGAATGTAAAAACTGGTTTTCCAGTAGATTCTTTACACGATGTCTCCATGTATAGAAGTGACAAGGTGCAAAATTTGGGTCCTTGCTCTAATCAGCAGGAATCTAAAGAAATTAGTGAGAGCCATCCAGGTGGATTAGTCCCTTCTGTTATGGAAACTGATGAACAATCTTCAATGGATATGAAAGGTCTAACCCACTGCACTTACAGATCAAGCACAGAGGACCAGAAAATTGAAGCACAGCCTGATGAGGACTACAGGAATTGTGACAAATTTATCTCTTCTCCAAGTTGTATTATCCAGGAACCTTCAACTTCTGATTTTACTGATGTGAAAACTTCTAGCAAATTTGTCAAAGATCCTTCTGACGAGAACAATGGATCCAACAGTTATCAAACTGATCATGTCCAGTTAGTGGGCACTGGAAATGCTTCTAGACTTCAGGATGGCTATGATTCTCAGGTTGAGGATGGGGAGTTGAGGGAATCTGATCCACATTTTTGGTGGGATGAAAGTGAAGGAGACGATGGAGATGTTGAACAGTTGGACTATGGGTCTGAGTTTGAGGAAATAGGGATCTCTGACTTGGATAGTGAAAAGGAAATGAAGGTTGTGAGACGGTCTAGTCCAGGAACTGATAATGTAAAATTTGAAAATTCCAGGACGGGAGATTCTCTGAGAGATGAGTCAGCGAGCACTGGGATGAGGACCTTGTATGTGACTGCTGACAAGCATTGCTCATCAAGGGCTGTTTTATCAGGGCCATCAAGTACGGAGTTGCTCTCACATGTTGAAGGCCCTGATGCTATTCATATGAAGGATAGCACTTTGCTTCAGAAGAGGTGACTTCTGAATTCTTTAGCCTTTACAATGCTATGAAAATTTTTCCCCTGTTCTTCTATTTTGTTACGTGTATCCTACATGCTAAATGCTATCTTATGTTTTGTTGCTGATAGTTTTGGTGGTATATATTGTAGAGACGCTAGAGTGCCTACTTCCAAAAAGTCCTTGGAAAGGGATAGAATTAGTTCTAATATTCTTGCACGAAGCCTGGGAAATCCTCACTTTGGCAATCGTCCAGCACGTTACTGGGATGCTGATCAAAGATACTCCCCTTCTTCTTGGAGCACTTATTGCTTTCGTCCACCAAGAACAAAAAATGTCTTAGACAGTCGTGGAAGGGGTTCTGATTATTTAGAGCCTGAAGATGCAGGCTTTGTCAGCCGTAAGCACAGGCAATTTATGAACTCTTCTACTAGAGGTGGGTATGAACATAATTTGAGGAGATCACCAGTCAACAGGCATCATAATTACACAATGGATACTCGAGGCTTATTACCGGTCAGAGATTTTGTACCCACTAGGAGTAAGCTTAGAAGGTATCAACAAGAACCTGGCCGAGGCATTAAAGAGGAATACAAAAGACTCATGCTTGATGAGACTCTTGAATGTCCTAATCATGTGCCACATTGCCTGCCAAAGAGAGAGAGAAGCATGTCTCCCCCTAGTAGAGGCCGATATCATTATGGGTTAGGTCGCAGAAGATCTCCAACAAGATCACGATGTCATTTGCCAGTTACATATGTATTGCGAAGGGAGCAAAATGTGGACTCAAGACGTCAGAGCAGGTCTCCGGGCTGTGGATCAGATGCTGGAGCAGAAAGACTGAGATTGCCATTTCAGAAGCACTTTGCTGTGAGTTATGAAGACGGCTGTGTATCCTCAAGAAGAAATAATTTCTCATCATGCCATAGTTCTAGATGGTTTGATGAGCGAAATGGTGGTTTGCCCATCTACAGGGGAAGGAAGATATCTGATGAAAGTCGGAGGTTTACCTATGCCCGTCGCACCCACAGTACAGATTCCTACAATCAGTTTAGTGCAAGGAGGCATTCTTGAAAATATCCTGAAATGGGAGATGTTGGAAGGGAATGTGAATATGAAGGTGGAGATGACAGAAAGAAACGTAACAAAAGATATGAGACGTTCCGTCAGTTGAGACGATATAATAACACAGATGGTTTTGGATTTCAGTGCAACATAGAAGATTCTTTTGTGGCTAATGACTCATGATCATGGTAACTTCCACAGGATAACTGACAGAACTAGAGATGCACTTAATGAAGATTAGTTTTTCTTTCGAGGGACAGAATGTGTACATTTTAGGTCAGGTGGGACTTGCCTTGTGGTGTGATTTCTCGGCAAAGAAGGCAACCTTCAGAATCGTTGATTTCACGACAGGTTCTTACATAGTAAATAGGAGTTTCTAGTTTTTAATCTTTTTCTGTTTTGGCCAGGAATCATCTTGATCCCATCATTTTTGTAAGGCAGAAATATTCTCACCCCTCATCTCTTGATTAGGAAATTTTGTATTTATAGGCTAGAAGTTGCCTCAATTTCACCCAGCCAACACTTTCTATTGTAATGTCTGGCTGAGGTACTTCATATATAGAAGATGAATAGAGATCTGTAAGGTTTTGCTTTGTCATTTTTCTGTTTCTTCTGATTTCTGTCATTTCTGGCTTGTGTTGAACTGAAGGTCACTTAATGCAATGCTCACCGTCTGAACATGAACAGTTGTCGGAAACTTTACAGAAATCTATGATTCCGCATCTTGGAATCTTGTCTATCTTGGAAAATATAAAGCGAATCGTATGGCAAAATGATTTTAGGCAGCAAATATACAGCTGACTATACGTTTAAGTCCCTGTCAGCCCTCCAGGGGAATTGGAGTCTGGCATTCGTATGTTCCTCTCACCAACTAAAACTTATGGACTCGAAATGGAGATTTCTTGATGCATGAGATGAACAAATTTTAGCAACATCTTGCCTCATTCCTTTTGGCCCACTTACAAGGACTCCCACACTCTTTCCCTCACACTTCTCCAATCTTTCTGCAAAGATTCAATACAGAAACATATGTCAGAACTAAAGACTCTTTGAATACATAGGATCAAATGCAGGAGGGATCGATGCACATTTACCTTTCAGATTAGGTCGTCTGCCGAATTGCACATCCGTGACCTGTAAAAGAGACTGGTAATCTCCATTGGTCTCCAAATCCTTCTGTGTGTCAAATGATTGCGAGCTCGCACCCAGAATCTGTTTTATCTCACTTGCCATCTGCTTCTTGTTCCAAATAAATGCAACAGAGGCAGTCATCGCTATGGAAAAACATATAGCTACCATGTTCAGAACAAGTTTGGGAACAGCAGGGTATATGACATCGGTGTTATGGTCAATAGGGTATATGTAACATCGGATCAGAATGCCAATGATTAGCAAGAAGATGATGAAAGAAGCCGAAATTATTGCTCCAAGCCAGAGCCAACCATTCTGGCCGAGAATCGCACGAATTGGTGCATCAGAAGAAGCTGGCTTGAACCATATGGTTCTGGGGGGCAACTGTTGGCTTGTGTTGGTCTCTCTCTCTCTGGTTATGTAGGCTTCAATCTGTATCTGCAAACGAGAGATGTCAAGTTTGGTGCTTGAAACTGGAGGGATTAGCTCTAGCATGTTGAGGTCCACATATTTCCTGAAAGCACAAATGAGGAGAATTCTCGGAATGGTCCTGTCAGCTTCTGTGTTGGCCACAAAAATGACTTCTCTGATGATTGATATGAACGGAGTTATGCCACTTCCTCCACATACCATTACTAGCATGTCGTGCCTGTCACACGTTTTCCCTCCCATGTCAGTAAAAACACTTGCTTTTTCTATATTTTTGAGATTGTAACTTCTTCCATGTTTCAGAAATGTTATTCCAGGAATGTTTTTGACAGTTTTTAACTGGTGAAAATGGAAAGCTAGATTCTGATTCTGTAGAGCATATAAATGCACCTCATGAAGTGGGTTGAAGGTGGTCCGTAGGGTCCTTCGACGGAGAGTTCCAGGTGATCGATAGGCGAAGGGGATGATAGAATTTTGTACAATTTTGATGACCAGCTTCCTTCACTTTTGATGACAACGCTTAGCTTGTCAGGATCGGTGTGGCAGTTGGAGGTAACAGTAAAGGGATGCCATTGTAGCCTGGAAATGCTTGGTACATTTATGAATATGCTGCTCATAGGAGTGTAGCTCAGCCCTGGCAAAGCAATAATAAAGAAAATCAGAAGGTGCGTTTTAATCCTTAACTTTTGATTCCATGTTATTGAAAGTTAAAATGAATCAAAATTCACCTGGGACTTTAGAAATATTGAGCTCTACGGCTTCGCATGATGAAATTCGAGCCGAGACTAAGGCTACCTTTTGTTGAGATTGTAACAATCTCAAGTATCGATCAATTAAAAAGAGGTACAAACCAGGAAGGATGATGCAAGAACCATAGAAGCCAACATGGAACACAAAGAACACAACGAAGAGAATGTAGAAGTAATGAGTGTAGAAGAAGAGCTCGAAAAGTTGTCTTCTGATGAGTTTCAGGCTAGTTGGCCACATGATCAATCCTGCCAGCAGAGAAATTTCCCCTGCAAGATTTGAAATGGAGAACTTGTCCCATTTGAGCATCTGCCAAGAAACAGAAAACCAACTTGTTGATTTCTTCTTAAAGAAATTGGAATACCGCCAGCTTGAAGAATAGTAAGTAAGTTAGACATGCAAAATAAGGTCACATTAGACCTAAATCAAAATCTGGTGATGGGATATGCAAGGAAAAGAAAATAAGATTTAGTGTTTACGGGTATTTAAATCAAGTACGATACAAGTTATTTTTGTTCCATTTTCTAGTGGGTATTAGAATTTAAAACCCTGCGAGGTGTTTTTATAAAGTAGAGGAGGTCAGGGGCCAGGCTCTTAATCAAGTCTTAAAAGTAATTTAGGCAAAATAAAAGAATTTATGGATGAGTTTAGAAGAGAAAAGAAAAGAAAAGAAAATTAAAATTTTACCTCTGATATTTGGTGGGTTTCGGCCCAAAAGAAAATGTAACAGAAGCCATGGGCAGTGAATAGAATCATGGATATATGGCCCATCCATATATGATATTTGACACTTGATTCTGAAGTCAACCCTAGAAGCTGCAATATCGATGATACCCTTGTAACTGGGAAGAAGAGCAAGGCCAAGCTTACGTATCCCACGAGCCCCAGCGTCAGTCCCACACTTTCCAGTTTAATTTCCCATCTGAAACAAAAGCAAGAATTCCCAAATTCCCACGTTAAATCAACACAATTAAGACTTTTAACACAAACTTTTAAGACAAAACAGGTCAAAAATGGTGGGACTGCTGAATTTGTGTGGCGCTCTTTTGCTTTTGCTATTTGTCAGCATGTATAATAAGAGATAGGCCATGTATGGAGGAAGAAAAAAAGAAATTTCTTTACACATGTACTCCTTCACGTGCAACGGCTTGGTCGATAGTTTCAAAAAATTCATGCAAGTAACAGGCGAATGTCCACACTGATAACCCCACAAACATGCCCAAAAACGACAACTCTGTCCAGTTCACGATTCCAAGGGGACCTTTCACCAGGGCCGTTCTTTTCCACCAACCAAAACTGGAATCAGGATTCTTCCTGTGCCCATGAAACCATAATCAGATTAGAGAGACTGATGAATCCTTTTGAGAAGGTTTGAAAAAAGTTGAGACAGTCTTTTAAGTAAATATTTCTGATATGGAATAATTTACTTTTGACTTTAGCATACCTGAAGCTATGGTCAGGAATTTTCTTTCCCAGATGGAGGTATACACAGCCCAGTGCAGCTATGAAGAGGACAGGGAAAGTGTAGATCAAGGAATAAGAACCTGTGGAAGAAATTCTTCAGGTTTTGAAAGTAGAGACTAAAGGGTAGAGGAAAAGAGTGGGAAAACGAACGAAACCTTGTACTCCGAAGAACCTGGAACGTGTTTTCGATTTAATCTTAGGAAACCAGTGTAGATAATATATCTCTGTGGGCATCATCCACCAGATGATCAAGTACCCAAGAAAGATGACTGATATAAGCAGCCTTATGCCTGATCGAATCGCCTGGAATAATCTTACTCTATTTGCATCTCCACTGTCTATTCCTGAACCCATCTCTCTCAGGAGCTCCTGCCTTTGTTTATGGAGATAACGATATGAATACTTTCTGTTGATTAGTGGAGACTTTTACCTCAGCCTGTATTTGTAGAGTAAGAAGAACTGAGAAGAAGAAGAAGAAGAAGACAAATTATACGTCAACCTTAGACGGCGAGTTGGGAACTTACATGGTCTGAGGGTCGATAGATTCCGATCTATTAGTTGATTTATCTTTGCAAATGTCAAATTAGCCTTTTATTTTTATCATTCTATTGCAAGAAATATTTCCTGGGCTATGCACATGCAGACGACAACATATGTTGACTGTTGTTAGTCATGTTTGGTTTCGAGTAATGTCTTAATCAATTGGCAAGAAATTGCGTAGATCTTGAAAGTTGAAATACCAAACAATTTGCATTCACATTTTCTGGTAGTATTACTTATGTTTTTTGTTTTTTTAGTTTTATTTTTTCAAATACATAAATTAATGACAAAATATTATTTAATTTATTTCTATTTATACAGTTTATAAATTTATAATAATAAAAAATAATTTATTTTTATTTTATAAAAAGATTTTTTACATTAAAAATAATATAATTTATTAATTAATATATTTTAAAAAATATAAAAATATTTTGATATAAAAATTTAAATTTATTTTGTACTTAATTGTTATTATGAAATTAATTTTACATAAATCTCAATCAAATAATTTTTATTATAAATTTTAATTGAATTAATTTTTAAAAAATAAAAATAAAAAATAAGACATGAAAACTAAAAGTTAATAAAAAAATTAGGCATCTTAAGGCCGTTTGTTTCAAAAAAATAATATGATGATCATAATATAATAATAATAAATATTATTATAATAAATATAATATTATTATCCTTAAAAAAAAAAAGTGATGATCAGCATCTGATCCTTCGAAGTGGTTGAGAAGAAAACAAGACAGCAGGTGACACAACAAAACAAAAGAAAAATGATCACACATCACAATGCAAAGCATACGGATATTCACGTAAATTTCCGCATTTTTTGTTTTATTTGTTTTTTTTTTATTTTTAATATAAAAACAGCATATAAATTAAAAAATAACACATAAATACAACATAAAATTTTAAAATATATTAAAAAATATATAATTATAACTAACAATCTAATTAAATATGTCTTTATAGTTTAATATCATATTCTGCAAATTGACCAGACAGGATTTTTAGTGTGAACAATTTGTAATATAAAATCAGTGCCTCACCGTTTTTTTGCTACTAGCAGCATATCATATACACAGCATAATAGTACCGAAATTCTTTTGAGTGTGAGCTTTGTGGAGGGTTAGAGGAATGACTCTAGTGATTTAATATATTGGCCAAAATTTTCAGCATAGAATGAATTATCAAAAAATTTTAATGATGTACTCGGTCAATAAAATAAAGTAAGATGGGTCATTTAATACTTATAAAGAAATTTTTTAATAAAAATAATTTACATTACTCATAAATATTATTACACTTTCACACGTAAAAAAAAGTTCGTTCGAGTATTTTTATTACTAATTCTTACACGTAACTTAACTTCTCTTTTTCTTTTTTATGTCTCTCTTCTTTTTTAAGGGTATGTTTAATTGAGTTGTAAATTATTATTTTTTGTTGTGATTGTTATATTTTTGTATTAGTAATTGTATTTTCTTTATTGATTTCTATGCTGTATTAATATATTTTCTTTATCGATTTTTATGTTTTAAAAAATAGGAAATTAAAACTAAAAACCAAAGTTAAAATAAACAAGCACAACTTAACCGCAATTTCTTTATTTTTGACTAAGTTTTGAATATAATGATATTTAAAATCAATATACTTACTACGACTAGCTATATGAACATGTGTTTTATAACCAAATATTTTTAAATGACTTAAATCTGACTTTACACCGCCCTATACTCCTTTAGAAATTTTATCTCGAACACTTGTAATTGGATATTGTTTAAGATATGAACAGTACAAAATACTGCTTCTGTCCAGCCCACGTCAAAACTTCGAGTCTGCCTAGAAAGAAGCCTTCATTTCCTTTACCAAATTCCAGTGTCGACGGGCTTCTGAGCTACTTTTCCACACAATTTATCAATAGTCTCTTGAGTTGCATTCACAAATTGAACCATGGTTTCTTGCATGTGAAGACAAGCAATACAAAGTACCCCTTCTCCTTTTCTAACACACTAAATGCACTTCCAACCATGGCCTTCTCCTCCCTGCGATGATCCACACAAATTTAAAGAAACCCCCAACACTCCTCTGAATACCCTTCAAAAAGAAATGACAAAATAAGAAACTTTGGTTGGCATAATTAGGATCTTCAGGACATAATCGAGGGCAGAGAAAGGAACAGAAGCAAATGAAAATGGTGACCGTTGAATCCTCGAGTTGTCGGTGTTTCTTGCAGATTCGGAAGGGTCAAGTGAGGTGAATGTCGTAAGAGAAGTTTGGATACCGTTGACGGCGAGTCTCCGGCGAGATAAGTCGGAAAAAATGAAGTGAAAGAGTGGGAATTGGAACTCAGCATTAGAAGGTGAAAGTGAATGATTTGGGCAGTGTTCATGAAGACCATTTTCTTGGTCCAACAACAGCCCAATTCCAAATAGGTCTGCCTAGCCTGATAAAAAAAATGTTGCCGGCCCAGTAATAATTTATAAATTTTATTTTGAATAGATCATTTAATAAATTAATAATTTAAAATTAAATAATGTATTTAAATGTTAGATTAATATTTTAAATATTAATTCAATAGGATCATACTAATCTTAGCCAAATGCAATAATTAAAAATAAAAAATAAGATTATATAACAATTTGGGAAGACATGTATATGGTAAATTTTCAAGACAAATTAACGATTTTCAGTTTATCATTTTATCTTTATTTTTATTAATTTGAATGATATTTAACTTTTAACAAGTTATTTTAATGCAATATACAAGTTTAGTGCATGTAGTTTGTTATGTTTTAAAGTAATATTCTTTTTCAATTTTATAATAACATCATAAAGTATTATGTTAATATTACGATGTTATCTTTGTAGGTAATATGAATTATATTTAATGAAAAGTAATACTTTAAAATTTTAATTTAATAATTAAGCATAAATTGAATTATCATTTTTATTTAATAATTAAATTATATTCATTTGCATTTTTTTGTAAAATTAAAATTAAAATTTATTTTTATTATTTTCTTTATAATCTTATCAACCATTAGAAGTTTAATGTTATTAAAATCAGTGTTTTAAAAATCCTTTCGATTTGATCGGTTGAACCAAGTTAATCGTGATCCTTTCAATTGATCGGTTTAATTTTATATAAAAACTTTTTAGTAGAAAAATCTATTGGTTTTTATTTAACCTCCCGATTTAACTGATTATAAATTAAGCGGTTCAACTAGTTTAATCGATTATAAGTCAAGTAGTTTGACCAATTAATTATCAATTATATTAATTATATTGACCTTTAAATTGAAAAAGGAAAAAATCATTACTTTATCTTAATTATAATGAACTTTAAAAGGCAATTTATAAAGAAAATGCATTTGTCACGAATAATGAATTAGAAACATCTACTATACTAACGATTAGTTGCTATCTTATTTAAAAATATATATTATTTTAATAAATAATTTTATAATTTACCTATTTATAATTTATATAAATGTAATAAAAATTTAAGCAAATATTTTATATATAAGTGTGCTATA
>JAOXYD010000007.1:15206436-15218871 GCA_028565735.1 Pinacopodium congolense
GATTCTTGTTAGGCCCGAGTACATCATTCCCCCTATTTCTCCAACTAGTTATACTCTAATTTTATTCATGATGATGCGGCCTATGAAGAAGAATTTCCTCAACTAGAAAGAAAAACATATAACATTAATCGAGTCATTTTCAATCCTTATGTTAGATCAACAGGTATCACTGCCAATAGTACTTTTGCCTCAAATCCTATAGATGAAGTCCTTAATTGGTAAACTAAGAATGTTATTACGTAGAATAATTTCTTCACCATATTGATCATAACATTAACGGTCTTACTTATCAAACATTACCTAGCAAACCTAAGTCGCTCATAATAAGATTGATGTTGTATCATCTCAAGTTCAAAAATTATACACTTCCCTAACAAATCAAATGGTTCAGTTTGATGCTGATTTATGATGATATATTAAAAGCTAGTATCTTGGACCTAATTTCACTTTAAAAGAGCAAGAACTTTTTCGAGTGAAAGATATGCTCAAATATATGGAAGCGGAGATGTATAAAGAAGTGTCTAAAACTATTTATGAGGTTTATCTGACCTTCTTTCCAGTTATTCAACCCATTTATACTACTCTAACTTATCCTAAGATTGTTGACTATGAAATTTTTTTTTAATGAATTCTACATTACTTTGATAAAACACTTCTAGTACAAAACCTATCAAATATTAAAAGCCCAAAATTGATAGACCGACTAAACCTTTACCATAATGTACTAAGCTTGTTGATCCTTGGTCCAAACCTTTACAAATTAAGGCACTGCCAAGTTCATCTCCTTAGCCTAAGCCTGTTATATCTACAGGAAAAGATAAAGAACATCAACATAAGTTCAATATAACTCTTAACTCCGTATTGGAACCCTACACAGATGAATCTAACAGTTAAGGATCTTGTTTAGATAATTTTGATATTTTAGAGAAATTTGTAAACTTGTCTGAATTATCCCAAATGATAATGATTGTACCAAGCACTTCTCAACATACTAAGGTTAAACTAGAAATAAGTGAAGCTAAATATACCAAACCATCCCTTCGACCTCAACCACCACCTATACTTGTCCCTCTATCCCGACCTTCATCTAGCTCCAGATTTACTTTTGGTGATCTTCCTCTAAAGAAATGGAGAGATCATTTGTATGAATTTGGAACATAGATTGATTTGCAAATGACAAGTCTTTATGCTACTTTAGGCAAGATTTTATTAGAATTCACCTCTCTCTTTATTGGTATTCTACGGGAATGCTGACAAAATCTTGATGATTATCAAAAACTTCAATATGTTCAACTTCCATATGCTGGTATTATTCTTGTCCTTATTCACAAACATTTCATTGGTGATTTTCAGTTAATTGACAAGCAAAGTCATCAAAAATACTTTGAAATGAAGTATTGTTCACTCGATTAAAGAGATCTACAAAAACATTTTCAGCATATGGCAAAATGATATTACATGTTTAATAGATTCAATGATGTCAATCTTCACTATACCTTCATTTCCTCTTTTCCAAATGAGCTTCAACATAAAATCCAAAAGACGATTGATGTTTTATGCCGCAATATGACCGATATATCCCTTGGTGAAATTTATCAACTTACCTTAGCCACTGTTAATAAACATTATGATCAGTAGAAGTTTTTCAAGCAAATGATCAAGGGGGGCCCTCAATTAAAAAAGACATGTAAAAAACTATATTTAAAGATCAAGTGCAAAGAGACAAAGAATTTGACTGCCCTTTCAAGAAAACATCTCATTATAAATCATTTTCTTATGATAAATCTTGCATATCATGTAAATCACACATCTATCCTGAACCTGAAGTTTATCATAAACCTTTACACAGAAGAAGATGATGTGATGTTTGTTTCTTTAGACGACGTGTCCCTAATGTCTGCAAAGTTTATCGATATTTTATTTATGGTAAAGCCAGACGTTTTATTAAATAGTGTCCCATAAGAACTAAGAGAGATCTCAAATTAGTGGAGTCTATTGAAGCTATGATGCCAATGCCTAATGATAGTAATATTGAAGATCTCATTGAAAAAACAAACCAATAAGGATTAAGAAACCAAATTCGTTATCCCTATTAATTCCTCAGAGTATGACTTTCATACTAACTTTTATACTAATGAGGATGTCTTTTTTTATAACGAAGAAACTGATGATGACATTATATATATGCTTCATAAACCATGCTTAAAAATAAAGCTATGATCCATTTAAATTCCTAGGCCTTATGTCATTTATAGTTATTACAATAGAACAAATATGATAAGTCTATTAAAGCTATTAATTTTATGGAAACTGGTTCCTATCGCAAACATGATGAATACTTTACTTTGCTAATGGAAAGTCATTCAAAATTGGACTTATTATCAAAAGGAAGATTGGGATTAGATTATTTTTCCAATTATATTAACTAGACCAAAATACTTGGTAGTCATCTTCCTGATTCTAATGTCCTAATTAACTTGGATGTTTATTGTAAGGCGATCCCTTACAAATCTACAAGATGGAATTAGGTATCAAGGCAATTTCAGTATTTATATAGATATCCACAATATATTTGAGTCAACAACTGTTCCTCTATAATATGAAGAACTTCGAGATTAATTTTTAGACTACTGTCTTAAAATCCATAATAAGTTTTTACATCCAAATTCTCTGTGGAAGAATACAAATTTTTTTATTCAAATTCCCTTTAAGAAAAATGAAAATATCAATCCGATTAAATCTACTCATCATGGAATGAATCTTGATGATTTGAAATTAGCCTAAGAAGAGTGTGCTATTATGCTTCGCCAAGGTTTGATTAAGCCTACAAAATCATATTGGACTTGTCAAATATTTTATGTGAACAAACGCGCTAAACAACATCAAGGTAAAAACTTATTAGTGATTATTACAAACCGCTTTACACATTCCTTCGAAATAATAAGTTTCCCTTATCAAAAATTAACACGTAAGTTCTCTTTCTTGAGGAGGATAAGATTTTTTCAAAATTCAATCTAAAAGCAAGATTTTAGTAATTGGTCAATATCAATGAACTGTCATATTGCTCTATTCTAAAACTTACGAAGAGCATAAAGTATTATTACACTAATTTCTTAATCTTACAAAGCAATACGGTATCATGTTTTCTACAAAGAAAAGTCATATTGGGATATCTTAAATTAATTTTTTGGGTATGGATTTCCGTAAGGGATTCTATCAACATGTTCCATAAATAGTTAGTGAGCTATTGCATTTTCTGGATGATAATCTAAGCTTAAAATAAATTCAGTAGTTCCTTGGTATTATTAATTATATAAGAGATTTTATTCTCCATATGGCAGATTATACTAGCTTCGTATTGAGATTGCTGAGAAAGAATCAACTACTATGGAGTAATGAACTGACCAAAGTTATCCAATATTTAAAGTAAGTGAGTTAACATCTACCTCTTTTAAAGATTCTTGATAAGGGGAAATATATTGTTCAAATAGATGTAAATTATTGAACCAATGGTTGGTTTCACTTTTATTTTAACGATGACAAAAATAGTTTATACTAATGTACTTATGGAGTTTGTTATGTGTAAGGATAGGGTTGATGAAAACAAATTATGAATTGTTTAATGAAGATTTAAAGTACATATATGTTAAGTCTTGATGATAAGCGATGTGTATGGAATAAATGAAGAGCAAGTTGACAACAAGAGAAACATTGAAGTTGAACTTAAAGTTTGAAGATAGAAGATTAAGTTCAAGAGTAAAATTTGTTAAAAGTTTTGAGTAAGTTCTTTTGTAAGTCTTCTCTTGGTCTTACCATAGTGTTGAAAATTGATTAAGGAATTGTATGGATTGGTAATTAGGTTAAGTTAGCATGACTTGTATGTTAAGTAATTGTGTGAATTCGTTGAAGAAATGTGGTAATTGAATGAGATGTTTTTGACATTGGAAAAGGTTAGAAGAAGTGGTAACTTGGACGAATATGAATGTGTTAAGTTGTGTGATTGACTTGATTTGTGTAAATTGAGTACATATGTGTTTGATGATGATTGAAATGTGTTATAATGTGTATGAATAACTTAGGAGTTGACTTAGAATGAATTTAGTGTAAAAATGGTATGGAAACTAGTATGAATACTAGACTAATCGACTAGTCAAAGCAAAGATCCCACTTCAACAACTAGAAACTAATGTTAGAAAATGGTTATAAACATCAAATAAGTCAATTTTAAGTGATAATACATGTTTTGTGAGTGTTTTATCATCCAAATGTATAAGAAAACAATCATACATAGTGATTTAAGGATTATTTATAAGATTTTAGTTTAAGTGTTGTTTGAGTTTTACATAGTTGTTGTGAATTTTATGTGTTACATTCATTTCAAGTGTAGTATGAGCTCTTAAAAACATTAGGCCATGTTTATTTGGGCTTCGATTTTTGGTTTTAGTTTCCTGTTTTTCTAAATACAGAAATCGAAAAAGAAAACACACTAATATAACACAGAAATCGAAAAGGAAAACACAACAACTAATACAAAAATACAACAACCACAACAAAAAATTACAAACCACAACCCAACTAAATATCCCCTTAGTGAGTCAAGAGTGACATTTTGAAAGGTGTTATGAGAAGAGTGAAACTGATAAAAAAGCTTTAGATGATTATAAGGTTATCCTTAAACTGTATAATAAGAAGAGCTTATGAGATTTTTCTTTAAACTTAGAAAAAAAAAGAAAAAAAGGTTATCCTTAAGCTTTTAAAAATGATTGTAAAGATTCTCTTTGAACCTTTAAAAAGGATTTGTAAGTTCAAGTTGTATTTTTATTGTTATAGTAAAAATTTCAATAAGGAACTAGATGTAAGAAAAAGTGGACATCTCTGAATAAGAATAAATCAATTGTTGTTTTCTCTTCCATTCTACTTTATTTATTTAAAAATTGTTTTAATTTTTATATTGTTTGAATTATTATTTATTTATCTATTACTTGATTATTATTTAATTTGGTGAATTAAGAATTGAATTTTAGCTTCCTTATATTAGAAAATTTAGTAATCTTAGATTGTATAATTTAGAAGAAACTTTGAAAACCCTTAATTTACCCCCTCCTTTAAGTCTCCTATGGCATAACAAGTTTGAATCCAATACATATTAAAGGAGCAAAAGGCTCTTGAACTACTAAACATTACCATGGACATTTCTTAGGAGGGCAACACTGAACAAAAGAGACTGTAATGCATATAAGCTGAAAGAAAAAAAAAAGAACTTGTTGACTCATATTATGTTAAGCAGTATAGATAATAATATCATGAGCGAGTTCCATAAGTATAAAACTATAAATGACTTGTAGTCCTCATTAGCTACACGATCTAGAGGTGTTTCAACTACCAAAGTGAGGTCATTCACTATTAAATTATATATATATATAAGAAGCATCCAAATCATATAATGCAAAAGTATTTAAGACATATGTCTAACACGTTAAGTGAGTTGTGAGATATTGGTCATGAGCTTTCAGGCGAACAACAGGTGCAAGCTATGATTCGACCACTAACTCAAGAGTTGTGAGCATATGTAGATGCACTAAACTCTTAACGAGAGCGTCAAAATAATATAAGATGCTGTGAAGAATCTTATATTAGAGGAAGAGCGTTTTGAATCCTCAAAAATGTTTTTTTAGGCATATGCAGTTGGTTATAACTCATATAAAGCTATAAATAAGAAACATAAGCATTATAATGGACTTAAGTGCAAAAGAGAGAGAGAGAGAGATTTAACCATTCAACTTAAGCCCCTAGAAAGTCAAGTGGAATCAAGATGGAAAAGGAAAAAGCGTTCCTAAAAAAAAGAATATGAAATGAGTCAAGTGTTATAATTATGGTAATAAGGGTCACTTTACTCAAGACTATATTAACTTTATAAAGATACAACTTTATAATACAAACATTTATTTAATGAATGTTTCTTATTTTGTTATTCTAACTGAATCGCTTCCTAAAATTCATAAGCAACCAACTATATAGTGAAAGATAAAGATGCCTTTGTCAAGTTATATAAACTCTTATATAGAAGTTAATGATTTTATGTTGGTGATAATTCCAAACTTGTTGTAAGAGATTGGTACGTGCAATTTAGTCATGTATGGTAGCCGGTCTCTCATACTATAAAATGTGTTTTATGCTTCACAAATTCATCATAATCTTTTTTCTATGTTAATGTTAGTTAGAGTTAGATTTAATGTGAACTTCCACAGTGATATAACAGATTTATATCTTGAAACCGTTTACTATAGTCATGGTTTTATATTTGGTGGTTTTATTGTACTAGATGTTGTGAATATAAATAATAATATTAGTTATTCATTATTTATATTATTTAGTAACTTGAACATCTATGTAAATTTTTGTGTCATACTGATCAAAATTGAATAAATTAATTAGCTAAATGAGGCTTTTAGGTAATCTAAGTCAAGTAAATTTACCTACGTGTGAACATTGTCTAAATGATAAAAAGTTAAGAAAGCCATTTAAAAATGGGACATAAACTTCAAATCAATTGCAATTAATTCATTCTAAATTCTAACATATGTGGTCTAATAAATGTAAGACAATGTATTTCATCACTTTCATAGACATCTGTTTCTTATATAGTTACGTCTACTTGATTTCTCATAAATCATAAGCATTAGATTATTTTATAAAGTATATGAATTTGGTTAAGAATTGATTAGATAAAAAGATAAAAGCATTACAAACTTTTCAAGGATAATAATACTTATTTGACAAGTTCAAGTTTTATGGGATGAAAAAGGAACAGAGAGGCAATTAATTATTACTTAAAACCAACGACAAAATGATGTTGCAAAAAAATGAAATAAGATGCTATTGAAAATTATCAAATTTATTGTGTTTATGCCTTCATTAGTAAATAAAGTGGCGAAGGTATGACAAAATTTATATAACAAGATATAACATTTTTGGAGAATGATTTTTCAAGATAGGTGAAATAGGAAAAGACCAATTTCTATATGAAACTCTGATTAATATAATTTTGTTATAAGGAATTAAAAATGGAAATAACCGAGTAGGAGCAATTTGAACATAAAAGAATTAACTTAAAAACAATTCACATTATAACCCCCTATGAGTTTATCTATGATATTTGATTTAAGTGAAGCAATCAGATAGTTCATGAATCTATTTATGATCAACCTTATTTATAACAAAATAATCGAGAAATAATTCCCCGGTGCCATTTTGAAATTGAAGGAAAAATTAATATGATTGCCCCACAAGAGAATGATGAGCTAAGAAATATAAATGAGGCTCTTACTGGTCTTGCTAAAGAAGAATGAATGAAATCAATTAAAGAATAAATGACTTTTTTCAAAGATCCATTCAAGTATAAGACTTGGTTTACTTCCTTAAAGGGCCAAAACTTATTGGAAACAAATGGATTCTCAAAATAAACTTGAAAGGTTGATGATAGTATCGAAAGATATAAGACCCATCTTGTAGCAAAGAGATATATACAATGTTAGTATCCTATTATGAAGTTTGCTTCAATCAGTTTTATTTTGATTATAATAGCTATTATGGATCTTAAATTACATTAAATAGATGTAAAGATTGCTTTTCTAAATGGAGAATTAAAACATGGAGCATCCTCAAGGTTTCATCAAGGTAAGCTAAGAAAAAAAGTGTGTTGATTATTAAAGTCAATTTATGACATGAAATAGTCTTCAAGATAATGGATTTTATATAATTTTCATATGATTAATGAGGACCATTGTGTATACGTTAAAGGATTTAAAGATAAATTTAAGACTTTATTTTTATATGTTGATTTATTGATTAATTATAATGACTGTGTGTTCATTATGCAAATCAAAAACTGATTATTATCTAAACTTGAAATGAAAGGCATGCATGAAACTACATATATTCTCAGAGTTAAGATTTTAGGAGAAAGTTCAAAATGATTATTATCGCTTTCTCAAGTGACATATATTAAAAAAAAATTGAACGATTATGTGTGCAAAATTACAAGCCAATTGATATTTCTATACTAAAGGTCAAGGTCTCAATAAGATACTTACTTAACAACACCATGAAAAAGGAAATAAATGAAGAAAGTTCCTTACTTTAGTGTAGTAGAAAGTTTCATAAATGAGATGATATGTACAAGATCATATATTTATCACCTTGTGGGGATGATAAATATTAGTCAAATCCAAGATAAATACATTGAAAGGCAATAAAGAGAAGGTATCTAAAAGGTACAATAAACTGTACATTATGTTATCAAGAAAATGGTCTACATATACAAGGGTATACAAACGTAAATTAAGGAGAACATTTACACCAAAGAAAAATTACCTCTGGATATGTTTTTCTTTTACTCAATAATGGAACAATATTATGGAAAAGTAAGAAACAATCATATGTTATATTGTCTACGATAGAAGCTAAATTAATAGCATTTTCAGCTACAGTATAAAAAATTGTGTGACTTCATCAATTCCTGGTTCATCTGGGAGTTGATAAAAGTGAAATTAATCTAGTAACCATCAATTTGTGATAGTCAAGTAGCAATTGCTTATATTAAAAATCTCAATTTTCATTGTAAAATTAAGTACATAGATACCAAATACAATTACGTGAAAAATATAGTTGTATGAGAAGAAGTAAATATAAAGTATATATCTACACAAGATATGGTGACAAACTTAATAACAAAGCCAAATTTTCAATATACATATACTAGGTATGTAAAGTCACTAGATTTACATAAATATGGAAATATAATAATAAACATTTCTCTGTATATGTTCATTTATTGTAATGGCATATTTAAATGTAAATGTATGATGGAGATTATACATTGAGTAATACTTAATTCAGACATATATTTGTTTTCCATAAATATATGTTATACATGAATCAAAAGCTTGTGAGATAAATGTAATATTAGGTATTAACTCGTTATATATGAGACAAAAGATGAGATTCTGACACAAACAATCATCTAAAATGTTTTATGATCACTATAGATGAGATAGGTTTAAAGTTTATTATTTAAGTGATAATGGAGACCGAGAAATTTAAGCCATAAATGTCACCTTAAATAACAAGGTTAAATTATAAGGAAATCGGTTCAAAGTGATTAAATAATTACTACATTTGTCTTAAATTGTCATATGCGAGTTATGAAAATTGTGGAGGAGATAAATAAACTCAAGTTAAATATTTAGTATATTTGAACTACCATATTTATGATATTTCTTAAATGAAAGATATCCAAGTTAAATGAAGGGGGTAAATATCATAACACATGAGTTGTACTATATATGCAAAATCGACCATAAAAGAAATTAATGTTAGTTTTAAGATCTCAACTTATAATGTGTGAGACCCTAGAAGTAAAAAGTGTCTCATTTTAGATTATTACTAAAAGATTATACATATATAACAATTCGAGGAAAGCAAATTAAATTGAATTAAAAATATTGAGAAAATAGGAAGGTCATTTATTTTGATTGATAATTCACATGGAAATTTTTCAAAGATGGTCATCTTCTTTTTAGTAGAAAAATTAAATACAGTCATGACATAATAAAATAAATAAGATAAGAGGACAAAAAAATGTGACATATGACCTAAGATATGACAAATTAAATCTATTCAAAAGGATTGATTCATTACTTGATATATTATATATTGCTAATATATGTATAACAATGTGCTCATTAGTGGACAAGTATGAGACCCTAAAATTTCAATAAAACAAACCTATCATATGTGAGTGGAAGATAATGGTAATAAATATACATCTATAATGGAGTTATACATCATGATTATTACTTAACCGCAAATAATATTTATGAGATTAAATAAGAGTATACAAGGAATGATTTCTAAAAATTTATTCGTGGTTGAAAAATCATCTTAATTAAAAAGAATCAAAAGATTCTCAACATGCAAAGGAATCCTTTTATCTTATGAATAAAAAGTATTTCATAAGTAATGATTTGTAAATTATGCGTATAATTTAAAAATAATTTTGATAATTGTAATTTTTATGATAATACTGGAATTCTAACACGAAGAGTGATATAAAAAATAATAATATATTCTAATCTTTAATAAAATATTAAAGTATAGAATACGTGGGTGTATAAATTTAATAGGACATCCTCCAGCGGATAAATTAGACAAATACGCCAAATACATATCATTGTCACTTGTCATACATGTCCTTCGCATCATTCATTTGAAGGTTGAAAATCTTCTATCGGATTTGCTTTGGAAGAATGTTAGAAATTAAAAGATATCATAATTTATTGTCATAACTTTATCTGTTTGAAGAGAATAACATCACCCGTTTGAAGAGGCATATTAAAATATTTTAGCTTTGAGACCGACTCCCCGTGTTGGAAGCCCCCGTCAGAGGTGGGCCAACGGGGCCTCTAACACGGGCCTTCTAGGTTTTTCGTTTAGCTTTTGGTGTTATGTACAGCAAAGTGTCTTCTAAAGTCTATCGATCAATTAACGTGTTAAATGTTACAATCCACAATTAGTGAAGATCGCTTGATTACCAGACCGAATGTTAATAATTACATGTATTATCTTTCATTGTCATATTTTAAAATAGCTTCATCTATTTGAGGCAAATTGTTAAAAGAAATTTAGAAAAATTATTAATTTAGTGATTTTCATGATTATGATGTTAAAAAGAATTATCTCCAGATAAATATTAGAATAAAGTGAATTATGTATAAAAATAAGACTTGCAATCTATTATTTTAAGAATTTTTATTGATATATAGTGTAATTATTTACAAACAAGTTCATTTAGACTTGATTTAGTTTTTCTAATCAACCTAAGAATTAGTCATAAGAAAAATGAAATGTGTACAAAGATAGGTTTATAATCTATTATTTTAAGATTTTGAATTGATATATAATGTAATTAATTACATTCAACTTTTTCCAAACTCTCTAAGAATCATTCATTAATATCTAAATTAGATTGTTAATGTCTCAAAATTAATCATTTATAGACTGTTTCGTTAATTATAGATTGAGCGGGAGTAACAACAAAGTGCTTAAGATTCATAAATAGATTCACTTGTAAAGGAGTGGTATTTGAAAATTTATAAATGAATTTGCTAAGTTGGTAAATTCTATGGATAAAGATTTCTAAGCTGGTTAAATTTTTTATATAAAGATTTTATCGATGATTAATATAGTAATTCACATGACTTTTTAATGTTGAGGCAAATAAATACACGTGTGAAGTATAAATATTAAAAATTGACAAATCAATTTACTTTTGAGGTATGCAATAGAGATTTAAATTGTCTGCACTCAAAAGAGATATAAACATAAAATGAGTTATATATAAAAAAAATTGAAATATAGTCTATTATCTTTAAAATCTTAATTAAAATATAGGGTACTTAATTATATACACTTTCATTTAAAATTTTATCTAATTTCTTTGGAAACTCCCTCAAAACTGTGCATTAGTTTATTTTTCAAAATTTTTTTATTAGATTGAAATATTTCTATATATTATAAAAGTTATTAATTATTAAATTAATAATTATATAGTTAATTTAAAATTAAAATATTATAGCTTTTGGCCCATGTATGTTGATCTTATAATCGAAAAAAAAAATAAATATCCGAAGTCTTTTGATGCGTGAACTCTGCGTAACCATTCCAAGCCCACGTGGAGAGTACTCTTCTTCATGCTAGTTTAATGGGGCTTTCGCAATTCTCAAAGGATTTCCTCGTCTTCTACGCGCCTTGTGACACTTCTCAGTTAGCGGCGGTTTCATTAATTGTATAGAAGAAGTTATGAATTACATATTTTAAATGAATTATTTAATAAATTAATCATTTTAATTTAAGTAACAAAATTTGCTTAATTGATGATTACACGTTTGAATATGTCTTTATTTTTAAATAATTGTTTGTTAAAATTTTTTAAGCATTTCTAAATTGAGTTGTAAACTTCTTAAATTAAAATTTTTTAAAGGACTTATTCCATCAATTAAGCCGTTTTCTTGTTTTGTGTTACAAGTGCAACTACCTTACAAAACAAGAAAAGAAATAAATTGTGGATTATTAATTAAAGAAAAGAAAACAAAAGAAACATATGTGTGCCTCAATACTCATGATGTGGCTAAGCTGACTGTAAGGTAAAAAAGTTGATTAGATTAAGAAAGAAATTAAAAGTAACAAAGAAGAGAAAGAGTTGTGATGTGAGTCTGACTAAACAAAAAGCTTTATTTTCCATGAATCAATAATTATGCAAACAGTAAGTGGACGTCACAACCGCGTGACATAAATTCGTGGATAAGCGCATAAATCGAACGTTATGGCCAACTACTAATTTCAAGTGATTAGTTTCTATGCATGTTTTTAAGTTTT
>JAOXYD010000007.1:15218971-15231114 GCA_028565735.1 Pinacopodium congolense
TTATCAATGCACCATATGCACAGTCACTCTGCCATATCATCAACCACATCATCAGTCAGTACAGTCAACAGTGTCACGTCATCGCCATGTCAGCATTGTCAACCTGTCACATCACTGTAGTCGCCACTTCAGCACCATGTCATCGCAAAATAGTTTAAGGGGGTGTTTGATAATAATCAAAAGTCGATGATATTTTCAAAAATACATGAGGTATTTGATAATTGACAATAACACAGGAGATCAAAAGATAATTGCTCATTTAAAAAGTTAGCAGGTATCGGTACCAGTACAAGTCGGTATTAACGCAATATCATTTCGAGGAAAAAACTGATACCAAAGTGGTATAACTATTCATAACCTTGCTCAAAACCATTTTAAAAGTTTTTAAAAAATATTTTAATGTATCAAAAGAGTTTTCTTGAAATCGTTTTGAAATTTTATCTTGATTGTAATAAGATATATGTAATATATTATAAGTGCAAATGATCACGTAATGATTAAGTCCTAATTCACTAAAATGATCAAATCAAAAGCAAAAAAAAATTATAATGATTTGTTAAAATTTTAATTTGTTTGATTCCTCGTTATTCTTGATTCTTAACATGAATAGCATATGAATTCTACTTTATTTATTATATTTATCCTTTGATTGTTCTATTAATTCAGTTTTCTACTTTAATCATTTTAGTCTTTCATTAAATTTGATTTGTAGATCTTAACTTATTAATATTACTAAGAATAAAAATATTAGTAATAATATATATTTTTATTATTAAAACCATAAATTAGAAAATCGCTTGATCCAATAAATATTTAATTTCAACACCAAGTGCTAAATCCTCTCCGTTTCTTTAATTAAAATAAGTTATATTAACCTCATTTGAAAGAAACTGAGTATGGTTTACACGTGTTGTTTTTTTATCAATAATACACGTCTTATTAATTGGAAGGAAGTTAATAAAGTGGATAACTATAACATTAGGTTCCATGATAAACTAAAGATATTCATGCATGGTGATATAAAATACTAATCCACCCATGATAAGATTAGTTGAATAAAATTATAAATAAGTTCCCATTACTTGAATACATTTGAGTATGATAATTGGTAGTTAATTGTTACATGATTGATAATTGGCCATATGTGCGATGAAATTGAATTCCAATTATTTACTCGATGTATATATGACATGACAATAACGTGAATCTATGATATTTTTCTCTTACTATAGGAACTTAATGTTTTGAATATAACTATTGCTTAAAAAAACATTGTCGTTAAACTTAACAAGGATAAGAAATTAAATGGTGACAATTATGAGTTATGGAACATGAAAATCCAATATGTACTGGAAAAGTAAGAGGATTTAGAACTATTAAACATAGTTATGGATACTCTTAAGGATGGTAATACGGCTCAGCACAAAAGGAACTGTAATGCATATGAGAATTTGAAAAGGAAGAACTCGCTAGCTCGCATTATCATGTTGAGCATTATGGACAATGATATAATGCTCGAGTTTAGAAAATACATAAATTATAGGGACACATGGTCCCTATTGGTTGCAAATTTTGGAAGTATCTTTATGATTATATTGAGGTCAAGTATGACACTTATAAAAATTATCTTGATCATATAATGCAAAAGTAATTAAGATGTACGTCAAATATGATAATTGAATTATGAGATGTTGGTTACGTATTGTCTAATGAATAGTAAGTGGAAATAGTAATTCATGCTTTAACTTAGAGCTAGAAGCATATGAAGATGCATTTGATACGTCATGAAAATATCAAGAGGATAAAGGATTCCATGAGGCACCTTATGTTAGAGGAAGAAAAAATTGAAGCTTCCAAAATGAGTTTTGAGGTGTATGCTATTAGTTCTAACTTAAATGGAACTATGAATTAGAAGCATAATCATCATGGTAGGACTAAGGGGGAAAAGAATAAAAGGTTTAATCATGGTGGGCTTAAGTGACAAAAGAATAAAAGGCTTAATTGCAATACTCAAGATTTGTAAAAGACCAAGTGGAACCAATGTGAAAAATGATAGCATCCTTTCAAAAAGATGAACATGAAAAGAGTTAAGTCCTATTATTGTGACAATAAGAGTCACTTCACTAGCAATTGTGTGAGCTTAAAAGCTAAGATCCTATGGCATGGATATTTATTTTATGAATATCTTTTCTTCTATCTTTCCAACTAAATCACATCTTTTGTGGATTGCAGATTTATGAGCAACTAACTATATAGTAAAGGATATAAATTTCTTCATGGAATTTTGTAAAATCCCACATGAAATATGATGGATTTATGTTAGAGATAACTAGAGGTTTACTGTACAAGAGATTGGCACAGGCAAGTAAAAAATGTATGCTCCAAGATTTGATGGAATCTTGTTTCTATGTTAGTGATAGTTAAATTTAGTTTTAATATAAATCCATTAAAATTAATGTGTTCTAAAATTCTTCATCTAATGAATGTAAGACAAGATGTAAGGTTGTGAATTACATCTTTTTTATAGATAACTATACGCATTATAGTCAAATCAATTTGATTTCTCACAAATTAAAAGGAATTAATTACTTCATAAAATATATGAATTTGGTAGATAATGGATGAGAAAATAAAGGTATCAAGGATTGATCGATGATAAGAATATTGATCTAATACGTTCAAGATGTCATGTGATGAAAAAAGAATAGAAAGGTAGTTGATTGCTCCTAAAATCCTACAATATAAATAACTTGCAATAATGTAGAACTTTGAAGTAAAAGAGGAAGGAAAAGAAGGTGCAAATCAATTTTTATAATAGTTCGGTGTCATGTACTACACATACGTGCACTTTCCAATACCTTGTTAGGTATTTCACTATCTTAAGATAACATGTATAACTTTTGGTTCCTTTTTGGAGTTTTTAAGGTAATTTTAACAATTCCATAATTTTAAAAATCACTACCGCTGAAAATATACTTGGAATATTATCTCATTTGGCTTACAAAAGTGTTTAAGAAAGGCTTATAAATCACTTAGATGGATATACACAAAGCCCACTTGAAACAAACCCAAATTTCACTAATTTTCACTAAATAAGCCTCGCAATGCTATAAATCACTTGTATACGATACATTTCTTATATGCATTACACATTCCCCAATACCCTTATATATAGTGAAAATTAAGCTTACTAGTTGATTATGACCATTGTATAACATTAAAAAGATATTCAATTTACTTTTCCATTAGTTTTTACTCGTTGGTGCATGATTATAACCTATATCAATTGACTAATATGTGCATCAGCCATCTAATGACTAGTTTATTGATATAATACTCTAGCAAATCAATCTGGTAAAAAAATAGTACATTGATCGACCAACCAAACTCTCACTAGTTAACCACCATTAGTATATCAGTCCCTATTCATACTAGTTTTTCATGTTTTCTAATATAACCAAACATGTTACATCAATAAAAAATACTTTACAATACTTCAAAATATTTTCTTAACTCACACACATATTAAAAACTTCCACAAAACTTTTTTAGTTATCAAGAGGACTATTTTCAAGCATTCCCTACACATTTTCTGCTTAATTATGTAACTTATATGTATAATATAAATATGCATGCAATTATGCATAAAATAAGTCGTTTAAACACAATTATGAGACTAATTAGAACTTGCATAAAAAAATACAATAGTAAACCCATTCAAAACCTAACTTGTTCTTCAATCTTAAGTGTTCATCACTTAATCCTTATAAGCTCACTTAAGCACTAAGATTCATCTTTTAAATACTTTTCAACATACCTATCTTACTAAAACCCTAAACAAGATTATTTTTTCATCAGCAAAACAAGGTAAAATCTCTGTTCGTTTAATAGGCTCCCCATTATTATGATAACAAAAACCATGTGATATTATAAACTATAAACCAAAGAAAATACCAAAACCACCGATACCACTTAAAATCCACTAAATATCACTTAAACATTATTCAAACATAGTTCCCTTTTATACATTACCAAAAGTGATAAAATATCCAATTTTGAAAACAAAATCACAATTTCATATTCATTATAAAAATACTAAAATTATTTACTTTTAATAGCTCCTCGTAGATAAATTGTAGTTTAATAAAAATTTCAACTTTTTACAAACTTAATATTTTAACAAAGCAATTTTTACAAACTTAATATTTTAACAAACCAATTTTATAAACTTAATATTTTAAAAATTCATAAAAACTCCCTCTTAATTGATAGAAGTTTAGAACTCCCTGTAAATTCATCCATTATGTTCATTAGGATTTAAACTCTTTAAACTTTTAACTCTTTTAATTAAGCTATTTAAAAATTTAAAATTAAACTTCCCTTAATTAAGACATAATATCACATCTAACTCTCTCCCTTTTTGGAATCATTAAAAAGGTAAAATGAAACAAAAAAAACATCATCACCATTAATATATTCATAAACGAAAAATTACAAAACATGAGAAATATAAGCCTCCATGCGAAGGAGAAGTCAATAACATAAAGAGCTAAAAGGGTCGTACATCAACATCCATAATTAAAAGTATTAAAATGCATCATAAAAAGTATCACACTTTATACATGAAAAATCCTAAACTCTAAAAAAGAATGTCTTAAGTCACTGACCTAGTAATGGAGGACGAGATCACAAATCGTGAAGCAATGTTGATAGATCACCAAGTCATGTATATATACCATCAACAAGTGCCTCAAGACAGTCGAATCTATACACAGAAAACTCTTGAAGCGCTAAAGGTCATACCATATATCAAAAGAGTTTAAAGGAGGTCTAATGGGCGTAGCCTCATCACCAACGTGTAAGGACATGGTATGACTTAAAGCAGGCACATCATCATTACCAAGATGGACTTAAAAACAAAAAATTGGTCAACCATTGTCTATAAATAATTGATCATATAATGAACCTTAATTTAATGAAGACAAAACAATTTTAATACTTTTTTTTATTGTGTTTAAGGTTTTAGTAAGATAGGTAAGTGGAAAAGCGTTTGGAAGAGGAATCTTAGAGCTTAAGTGGAGCTTATGAGGATCAAGTGAAGAGGACTTATGATTAAAAACCAAGTTAGGTTTTGAATAGTTTTACTATTTTATTTTTTTAATGAAAGTTTTACTTGGCCTCATTATTGTATTTAAAGGATTCATTTCATGCACAATTGCATTTCATATTTAAATTATGTATGTAGGTTGCATTATTAAGAGGAAAATATGTGAGGAATATTTTAAAATAATCTTCTTGATATGAAAAAATATTGTAAGGGAATTTTTTAATGAATGTGTAAATTAAGAAAATGTCTTGAAGTATTGGCAAGTGTTTTGGATTAATTTGGAACTGTTTGATTGTGTTAAAAACATGAAAATCCAATATGAATAGGAATTAGTTGACCAAAAGTGGTCAACCAATAATGGATTGATTGGTCAATTAGTGTGTTGGTTTTTCATTAGACTAGTTAACGAGTGTATTATATGGTTTTTCACTAGACTAGTCAACCAGTGTATTGTATTAGATGATTAGTCACCTATCAGTTAATGCACATACTGATCGACTAATATAAACAAGAAGTGCACATTAACAGGTAAAAATCCATGATGGTTATCAACGGCTATTAGGACTAATTTCGCTATAAACAGGTGCATTGGGGAGTGTGTAATGCATCTAAGAAGCATGTGAATCATATATAAATTATTTTTAGCAATGCTAGGTTTTTTTAATGAAAATTGGTGAAGTTTTGGGTTTACTTCAAATGGGTTTTGTGTGAATTCATCCAAGTGATTTATGAGATCTTATTAAACACTTTTGTAGCTAAGTGAGATAAATATTCTAGGTCTATTTTGGAGGGTAGTCATTTATGAAGTTGTGAAAATGTGTAAGTTATCCTAAAACCTTGAAAAAAGGGATTGAAGATTGTACATTCACTTTTGAGATAGTGAAATACCTAATAAGGTATTGGGAAATGGACGTCGATATAGAGGTTAATATCGAACTACTATAAAAATTGCTTTACACCTTCTTTCCCGTACTCCTTTACTTCAAAGCTTTACATCATTACAAATTGTTTTTATTGCCTATTACATTGTTTATATTGTTTATTTAATTATTTATCAAGCTTCTGCATAATTGTTTAGAGGGTTTGTTTAATAAGAATGATTAAGTTAGAAAAATTTTAAAGAACTTAATTGACTCCTTTCTCTTTTATATGCCAATTAAATGGTATCAGAACTTAAGTCTTATATAGTTTAATTTTAACGAATAAGTGAGAAAAGATGTGGCACACATGAACAACTTTTCCCCTTTTAATAATGTAGATGGACAAAATTAATGACTATCTTTATTGAAAAACTAGGATGGGATGTTTGGTTGTGGCCAATAATGTAAAACTATGGAAAATAGAAACCTTTATGCCCTTAAAAATTGTAGGAGATCAAAAGGTACCTAAAACTGAAGATGAATAATAGTACTGGTCCCTAGATAATAAGGCTATGCATATACTATATTTTTCCTTAGGTAGAAATGAATTCAAAATGGTATCTATATGTGAAATTACTTATAAAATATGGCACACCTTAGAAGGAAACTATGAAGAAATTAATCAAGTAAAAGAGAGAAAAGCGAGTATGTTGACTCACCAATATGAAAATTTTCTTATATTGCATGAAAAAAGTATATCTTTTATTTATGCTCATTTTATTGATATCATAAATGCCTTAAAAGGTCTAGGTAAGACCTACATTTATGTTAAACTTATAAGAAAGATTCTTAGAACATTACCGAAGATATGAGAGGTTAAAGTAACAACCATTTAAGAGACTAAGGACTTAAAATGTCCTTTCTTTAAAAGAATTGATTGGATCTCTTCTAACCTATGAAATGAGACTAAAGGAGACATAATAAAAGGAAACAATAAAAAAGAAAAGAAATATGGCATTTAAGGCATTAAAAGAGGTAGTGTATAATGATGATGAAGCCTTTGCATATAGAAGTGATGATAAGGATATAGTTATACTCACATTAAGCTTTAGGAAATTTCTAAAGAACAAGATGTCAACACAAAAGAGGGACTCTGAAGGAGGTAAGATCTCTTTTAAAAATAAGTTAAATAATGTTACTTTCTTATAATGCAATGAAATAGTTCATATAAGCTCGCAATGCCTGCTACTTAAAAAAAGTGACAAAAAGAAAAATAAGAAGCAAAGAAAATAAACCATTAAAAGCTATATAGGGTGATTTAAGTGAATACAAAGAAGAAGAAGAAGAAGAAGAAGTGACAAATATATGCTTTATAATAAGTAATAAGGTGCCTTTTTGCTCTACTTCTAGTAGTAATGATGAATGTGATGTAGATTTTAATTGTAATGAGTTAGTGAAGTACTTAAAAGTTTTAAATAAGAAGAAGAAGAATATGTCCAATAGATTATTAGAGGAATGCAAATTAGAAAATGTGAATGGTAAACATGAATTAGAATCAAAGAACATAGATAAGGATAGTATGCAAAAGTTGGTAAATGAAAATATCTTATTAAAAAAAGGACATGGAATCCCTCAAAGAAGCATTATCTAAGTTTACTAAAGAGACTGAAAAATTAAAACATAGTTAGAAGCTCAAAAGATAGCTAACGATAGACATGCTCTAGAATATACTAGTGAGAATGTGCCATCCACTAGTAAAACTACCTTTGTAAAAGGTAAGAACTTGGAAAAGGAGCCCACACTTAGGCCACATAAACAAAAAAAGTCCATAAATTGAACACGACTTAGAAAAACTTATTATGCATATATGTATAGTTAAAGCACAATACCTAAGAAAACATCACAAAGTAAATACAATATTAGAATGCAATGTTATCATCCTTGACAAAATTATTACATAAGGACTAACAATGTTCATACGTGAATAAGGTGATAGAAGAATAACTAAATTTGAATAAAGAGATATCATATTTAAAGAGAATAATTTTCTAAGACAGAGCAAGATAGGTAAAAACCTATTCTTATATGAGATACTTGATCAAAATGATTCTATTATGAAGAATTAAGCAAAGGAACTTAAATTGCCACTCGCTAAAAGTTTACTTGCAATGTCTGATCAAAATCATATGAATAGCAAGATAGGTAAAAACCTATCCTTATATCAAAACCTATTATGGATATAGAAAACTAAGAATTGATTTAAGATCAATTTATGTTGCCACTCGGCGAAAGTTTACTTAAAATGTTTGATCCAAGTGGTAGTAATCAAGATGTTCATGAATTTGTCTCTAATGAACCTTAATTATGTTAAATTAATGGTGAAATAATTCCCCATCATTGAATTGAAATTGAAGGAAAATTTTATATAATTATCCCATATGAAGAAGATGAATCGATAATGTAAATAAGCCTTTCTCTAGCCCTGATAAAGAGAAATGAATGAAAGAGAAATGGATGGAAATAATAAAAGAAGAAATGATTTTTAAACTTTAATTAAGTATGGGACTTGATTCATCTCTATAAAAGGAAAAAATCAATTAACAACAAATGGATTCTTAAAATAAAACTAAAGGATGATATAAAGCATGTTGTATAGCTAAAGAATATACATAATAGGAAAGAATTAATTATGAAGAAACATCTTCACTTGTTATAAGATTTGTTTCAACCCTTCTTATTTTGGATATAGTAGCCAATATAGATATTGAATTATATCAAATGGACGTAAAGTTTTTTTTTAATGGAAAATCAAAACAAGAAATCTACATATAATAACCTAAAAATTTCATTGAGATAGGCCAAGAACATAAAATACGTCAATTATTAACACTGATTTATGGTCTGAAACAATCTTCAAGGAAATGATACATTCATTTCTATAACATAATTATTTCATATGATTTTTAGGTGATTGATGAGGATCATTGTATGTACACTAAAAAACCTAAAGATAAATTTGAGATTTTAATTTTATATATGGATGGAATTTGATTTCTTGTTTATTGTTTTCTAAATTAAGGTGAAAGACATGGGAAAAACTGTATAAATTTTTAGTGTTACAATTTCAAGAGATTTTTTAGAGAGATTATTGTCACTTTTTCAAATGACATATATTCAAAAGATCCTTGAATATTTTTGTATGCAAGATTGCAAACCAATTAATAATCTTATTCCTAAAGGCAAATTTCTTAGCAAAAAGTTGTCCATCATAGCCATAAGAAAGGTAACAAATGAAGAAAGTTTCTTGTTCTGGTGTATTTATAGGTCTCATGTATACCATAATGTGTCCAAGATAAGATATTTGTTACACTATTAGAATGATGAGAAAAAAACCATTTTGATATAGGATAAGCACATTGGTATGTATTGAAGAGAATAATGAGGTATCTAAAATACTACCAACTATACATGGTGTTACAAGATAACGATCTATTTATACAAGATTATAAAGATGAAGATTGGAGATGAAAAATGAAAGAAAACACGATAGATGAAAGAAAATTTACTTTAATCAACAATAGTGCAATATTGTGAAAAGTGAAAAAAAATATTCCATCATTGCATTATTTACTATGAAAATTGAATTTATAGCATTTTCATTTGTTGTACAAGAAACTATGTGACCTAGATGATTCTTGGTTAATTTTGGAATAATTAAAAGTAATAATAAGGTAGTGACAATCAAATATGATAGACATGTCACAATTATTGATATTAAAGATCCTAAATACCATTGAAAGACCAAGTACATAGATACCAAGTATAATTATGGTGAAAGATATAGTTGCATGAAAAGAATTAAACATGAAATATATATCTATATGAGATATGATAACAAACTCAATGACAAAACCAATTTCTTGAGATACATATATTAGGCATGTGAAGTCACTAAGTTTACATATATATTAAAATGTAATTGATAAACATTTCTATATATATGTTCACTCATTCTATTGTCATATTTAAATATCCAATGAATGTTGACTATTTTTTATTATATGACACTATTTTTCTAAAATATATTTGCTTTATGTGAATTTGTTTTAGATATAAATTAAAAATGAATATCAAATAGATAAGAGATTGGCTCTTTCCCATGAACTATTACCTTTAGGCTTACAATAACTAAAGATGATGTAGGTTTAAGAGTTATTATCTAGGTGATAACTTAGAGCAAAATTTAAGCCATTAATTTTGACCTAGGTAAAAGGATAAAAAGGAAATTAGTTTAGAGTGATCAAATAGATAGCATTTCTATCTTAAGTGGCTAGTTGAGTTTTGAAAGATGAATATTAAATTAAAAAATTCAATTCAAATAATAAATTATGTATGATTGACTTCATATTTATATGATATTATAAGAATAAAATACATACATAATGAAGAAAAGTGAGTTAATATTATAACACATGACTTACACCCCGTGTGTTATGATGACCATACCGTGATTAATGTAAGTTATAAGATCTCAAATTTCACTATGTGAGACCCTAAAGGTTAAAAGGAGCTTTATAGTATATCCTTGTGACTCTTATTTAATTCTTAAGAATTAAATTTTAGGTTTGTTACTTTAGATTATTACTAGAAGATCATGCAAGATACAATTCTATGGAACAACTTAGGAAAACAAAGTAAACTAAATTCAAAAGAGAACTAATAATAAAGGAAATTCATTTTTAGAAGTGACTTTATGGAAATGTATACAAATGTGGCCATAATCTCTTAATTAGAAAATTAAGTACAGTAATGATATAATATAATAAATTAGATCGAAGGAGAGTAAAAATACAAAATATGACCTGGGGTATGGAGCACTAAATTTACTTAAACAATCAATTTATTAATCAGGATTCCTTATCCTACTAATAGATGTATGACAAGGAGCTCTCATTATATATTACTCGCACAAGTTATTGAATAAGTATGAGGATAAGTAATTCCAATCAAATAATCTCATTATATATGAGTGAAAAATGATACAAAATACTAATTCGCCTATCATAGGTTTAGCCGAAAAGTTGTATTGTTTGAATTTGTGTAACAAAATCTGTAAATTAAAAAACAAAAAATGATAATTTTTTAAATGACTATAATTCTTAAAATGGAAAAAATAGAGATTGGAAAGGACTCCACTGTGAGAAATTCTTTAACTTATGAAAAATCAAGATAACTCATAAGTGTTATATTCTATTTAATGACACATACACGAATGATCTATAACTCGTATATATGCATATACGAAATATCTATAATCATTATATGTGATTGTTAAAGTTCTTTTATCATAAGACTTAATAAGAAATATTTAAATTACAGCTTCAACTACTTGATACAATGAGAAAATAAATAGAAAAGAGAAGTTGTATTTGGCTCCTAATGACCATCTCTATTACATCTTTCCACTACCTATACATAGAAGAAATGTATCTGGCTAGCACAGGAAAGGAATGGAATTTTAAAGTGCAAAGACAAATAAAGACTCTAAGAGGACATATAATAGTCGTAATAGCCAAGGAAGCCATGTTGAGTAGATGGGAAGCAATTAAAGATCTCCCACAATCCTTAGCTTAATCTTTCCATTTTAATTGCTTGAATTAATTACATTATTTTTTGTTGTAGTTGTGCATATGTGCATGTATCCAACCATTTGATTCTAATGATCCTATTATTACATATTAGTCAAGTTAAGTAAGAATCATTAATGATAATGAATTTTCAATGATTATACTTCGATGCTATTTTCACAGAAAATTCTTAGAAACAATTGCAGAAAGTCATGGTTCTTAATAAAAGGGGAGAAAAGAAAGAGGCATACAGGAGTTGAAATTAATAACAACAAATTCAAATATAGGAAAGTAAAATTCATGTTAATAAAAAAATTGTATAAATAAATAGTTTATTACTAATCCCAATACCTTGTTAACATTCTAAAAGCTAACATATTAGGATCTTATATTTTTAAGATATCTAACTTTTAATGATTAGATCCACTATTAAACAATGCAGAATAATGAATGTCATTTCTCTTAGTTGTCATTTAAATATTCTCTCTATGATATACTGAAACTTTATAAAGTTTGAATTTACATTCTGAAGTTCACAATTATGTGGAT
>JAOXYD010000007.1:15245499-15260592 GCA_028565735.1 Pinacopodium congolense
AAACTTGATCACTTCAAGAAGGATTTTATAATAAATATTTGTTAACTAAACTTAGAAATTATTATACAATACTTTCTAATAAAATATTGTTGTATTAATCTCTTATTATTTTTACAAGGAAAAAATTAATTTTTGTCCCGATTTGAACTAATTTTAAAAGATTGATCATTAATTTGAAAAAATAAGGGTTAGACACTAAATTAAAATTTTCAAACGTTGGTCATTAAATTGAAAATTTTTAAAGGTTAGGGATATATACATGGAGTGCCACGTGAAATTTTAATCAGCATGAAACTAATGGTATCTAAGCTTTTTTCTTAAATTGATCAACGTTTTAAATATTAATTGTTGAACCAAAGGAGGTTCCACCAGATTTTAATAATGACAAAACATTTCTTTAACTAATATTTTTATTAAGTATGTTTAAAAATAGGTATGTTGAAGAAGATGAAGTTTAGTTAAAGGATAACGTCTGCTGAAGATCGAAGCTCAGTCAACCGAATATAGATGATTGGTTGACCAAACTATAGTATTAAAGGGCATCGGGTCGATCGAACGAGGTGAAGTGGTCGATCGAATGAGCTTCTAAGAGTGATCGGCTGACCGAATGAAGAACGGTCGATCGAACGTTGGCTATCGGTCGACTTAATGAATAAAGTTTAGAAGATCGGTCAACTAAACGTGGCCTATCGGTCGACTAAACTGAGCGTAATAGTCATATTACTCAACAGATATAAGATTTGTCTAACGGATAGAAAATATATACAACAGTAACAAGAGATATCCAACGATCAAAAGAAATAAATTGACGCCAACAAATAGTTCAGCAACGGATAGTTTAATGGGTGTCTTAGTGTTTTTACACTGTAAATAGAAGGAGAAAGCAAGAAGAAAGACACAAAAGTATTACATATAATACGAGCTTTACAAGTCTGATCAAGTGTTTTAAGTGTAAGTTGTATGCGTGTTTAAGAGTGCTTGTTTGTTAAGTTTGTGTGAGATTTGTGTTTTTTCTACTTGTGAGAAATTGTTTCATTATTTCAAGATTATTCTTGAGCCTATAAAAAGAATTTGTCTAAAGGTTATTCTTGAGCCTTGAAAAAGAATAGTTAGTTATTCTTAAACCGAAAAGGAGTTGTAAGTTGTTGTAAATTTCAAGTTTATATTTCATATTATTTTTCGATAATCTCTATTATTCTTTATATTATTTATTTCATAATTATTTTTACTTAATTTCCGCAAATTATTATTTCTTTATTTTATTTATTCTAAAAGTTCAAGAACCTAATTCACCCCTTTATTAGGTGTTATTTAAGTCTAACAATTGGTATCAAAGCTTATGTCTCACATTAGATTAATTCTAATGAATTAGTGAGGAAAGACAGAATTACACATTTTATGAATACTGTAGGTTCTTCACATAATCTAGATGGCCATAATCCATATAGAACACCTTACTTTGATAGCAATGATTACGTGTATTGGAAAAATAGGACAAGATGCTATCTCATGGGAGAAAATATAGATTTATAGATAATGGTAACTCAACCTTATACAATGCCTACTAAACTCATAGGAAGTGATTTAGTTATAATGAAAGAAAATGAGTGGAACCTAGATGAAAAGAGGTCAATATCCTGGAATAATAAAGCTATGTATATTCTATATTTTTCCTTAAGCATGGAAGAATATAATAGAATTGCTATATGTGAAACTACATATGACATTTGGCACACTTTCAAAATTACTCATGAAGGTACAAATCAAGTCAAAGAGACCAAAATAAGTATGCTTACTCATGATTATGAGCTTTTTTGTATGATGAATGATGAGACCATTTCTTCGATGTATGCTCATTTTAACAATATTATTAGTGAACTAAAAGGTCTATGTAATATCTATTCTAGTGTTGAGTTGTGTATGAAAATCCTAATGTCCTTACCTAAGACATGGGAGACAAAGGTGACGGAAATACATGAAGCAAGGGACCTCAACACACTCCCTCTCGACGATCTCATCATATCACTTTTAGTATATGAGATGAGGATGAAAAACATTCAAAAGGAATAAGAGGCGCGAACGAAGAAAAATGTGGCATTTAATGTAAGCAAGAATGAGGAGAGCGATAATGAAGAATCATCGGTTGGGAGCGAGAACGAAGAGCTTGCACTCATTACAAGAAGGCTAAAGAAATTCATGTGAAATGCCTCAACACACCAAAAAGGTACCTCTTATTCAAAGTTTAAATTATCTAACAATATATGTTTTGAGTGTGGTGAAGAGGGACATTTGAAATCGTAATGCCCCTACCTAAAAAAAGAAGAAGAAAAAGTTGAGAAGAAGGATAAATGAAGAAAAGAAAAGAAGGACTTCAAGAAGAAGAAAGCATTAAGAGTCTGTTGATTCAAATCAAGTGATTTTGAAGAGGAAGAAGTTGCCAACATGTGCTTTATGGCACACAACGAGATATGTCCCTCTTTTAGTGAAGATGAATGTGGTTATACATGTGATAAGGTATTAGAACATATAGAAGAGTTAAACAAAAAGAACAAAGATCTACATGATAAGCATGAGAAAGTCTTAGAGGAATTAGATGCATGGAAATAGGAAAATATTGATCTTAGAAAAGATATGACTCTAATTAATAAAGAAAATGATGAACTAGTGAATAAAAATAGGTCTCTAAAGAAAGAAATTAAAACCCTTAAAGAATCACTAGAAAAATTCAACACGGAAAAAGAAAAACTAGATAATCTATTAAGTGTTCAAAAGTTTGAAAATGATAAATATGGTTTAGGAGCATCTACTAGTAGAACCGTGTTTGTAAAAGTAAAGAACTTAGAAGATCAATATACTCCTAAGAAAGTTCAGAATACATATGGTAGACCACAACCTAAACATCATGTCTTTATATACACCTCAAAACCTAGAAAATTTCCTCAACATCGATTTAATGATAAAAATACCTTCATACATTCTAGACAAAATTTTCAAAGTCAGTATAAAGATCTTAGGTATAAAAATGAGCATAGGAATGCATATAAAACATACTGTCCATTGTTTGCACATATTTTCATTATCATAGACATATTTCATGTTTTTGTTATGATCGACTAAACTATTTTTCAAAAGGCTATAAAAATAATAACACTTTTTACAAGACAAAAATTAATTGAATTCCAAAAATTAGATAAATGTTGTTTCGAAATTTTAAAATGTGTACATTTATAAAATGTTGTTTCTTATTTTAATCATCATTTCAAAAATGCTTTACTGTTTATGCGTTACCATCTACAGAGGATCGATCGATCGAACCACAACATCGACCGACCAAAGGTTATTTGATCGACCAGATGAGTAGGTTCGGTCGACCGATAGACAAAGCTTCGTTGATCAGTCGACCGATGCAAGTGATTCGGTCAATCAATAGGGTAAAACCATCATTTTTATTTCGTAATCTATCCGATCATAAGTGTTTAAATACTCGTCTCATTTAACATTTAACTTGTATTTGTGTTTCTTATTTGTGTAAACCTTTAAGGTATGAGTTAGGTATAGTAACACTTAAGGACCCTAGATAAGATGGGTACCTAAAATTATTTTTACTTGTCTTATAAGAAAAGAGAAGAAACAAATAGTACCTGGATACCAATTGCTCATGACATATGATTGGAAATCCCTCACAATTTATCACATTCAAGAGTAAGGATGGAGGATCTGTCACTTTTGGAGATAATGCCAAGGATAAGGTAATTAGCATTGGCAAAGTAAAAAGAAAGTGCTTGAACTTGATAATACAAATGTATCCAAGGGATTAGAACATCTTTCACTTAAAGATAATGGAGAAACATCCCAAATTGTTAAACCAAGTAGAGAAGGAGGGGATGAAGAGCTACCAAGAGATTGGAGATACAAGAAGGATCATCTCAGCAAACAAATTATAAATGATGTCCACCAAGGGGTAACCACTTGATCAAAACTTAATATAGAAGAGGCTTTAGATGATGAGAACTAGATCTTAGCAATTAATGAGGAGTTAGAACAATTTGAGAGAAACAAGGTTTAGACATTAGTAACTAAACCCATAGATCATACTATAATAGATATAAAATTGATGTTTAAAAATAAGTTAGATGAACAAAGTAACATTGTGAGAAATAAATTTAGATTGGTGACAAAATGGTATAATCAAGAAGAGGGAATAGATTATGATAGTTTGCTCCCGTAACTAGATTAGAAGCTATTAGACTACTTCTTACATTTGCATCTCACATAGGTTTAAAACTTTTTCAAATGGATATAAAAAGTGCATTTTTAAATGGTTTTATTCAAGAAGAAGTTTATGTTGAACAACCTCCTGATTTTAAACGACATGATGCACCTAAACACATTTTAAAACTATGCAAGCATTATATGATTTAAAACAAGAACTTAAAGTATGGTACGATAGATTAAGTGCATTCTTACTTGTAAATAGTTTTGAAAAGGAAAAAGTAGATGCTACATTGTTTATTAAGAACGATCGAAGTGATTTATTGATTGTCCTAATATATGTCGATGATATTATTTTTTATGCTAATAATGAACGTCTATGTGAGGATTTTGCTAAGCGTATGAGTAGAGAGTTCGAAATGAGCATGATGGGAGAATTGAATTTCTTTTTCGGACTCCAAATCAAGCAAATTAAGGATGTCATTTTTATACGTAAATCAAAGTATACACGAGAACTTCTAAAGCGCTTTGACATGGATCAAACAAAGCCCTTAAAAACCCCTATGAGCACATCTGCTAAATAAAGATGAAGATGGAAAAGAGGCCGATGTCAAACTCTTTCGAGGTATGATTAGAAGTCTATTATATTTAATTACAAGTTGCCCAGATATCATGTTTAATGTTTGCTTATGTGCACAGTTTCAATCCTCTCCTAAAGAGTCACATCTGTTAATTGTTAAAAGAATTTTATGATATTTATGTGGTACTTTGAATTTAGAACTATGATATCCTAGAAATACATGTTTAGACGGTTGAGTATTCTAATGCCGACTATGCAGGTAATTTATTGGATAAGAAAATTACATCTGGTGCATGCCACTTTTTAGGAAATGCATTAGTTTTATGGTTTTATAGAAAACAAAATTCTGTTGCATTGTCTACGACGGAAGCTAAATACGTAGCTGCCGATAGTTGTTGCATTCAAGTTCTATAGCTTAGACAACAACTTAGAGATTATGGTTTACATCTTGATCGAATTTCTATTTGGTATGACAACACCAACATAATTTGTTTGACAAAAAATCCTATACAACATTCTAGGACTAAATATATAGAAATTCGATATCATTTCATTCGGGATCATGGGTAAAATGGTGAGATTGAACTTAAATTTGTTGAAACATTGCATCAATTAGCAAGTATCTTTACTAAATTACTGTGTGAAAATCGTTTTTGTACTATTTAAAGGGAAATTGGTATGATTGATGGGCTCTCTTTTTTACTATTATATTTACACCTTTTCTGTTGATTCCAAAAAGGAGAGAGAAGAGTATGCATGTTTTTATAGGGGAGAAGAGTATGCATGGTTTTAAGGGGAGTTATGTTTTAGGAGGAGCTTTATATACATGAAGTAAGGGGGAGTTAATGAGAACTGAATCACTTGAATCTAGAAATTTGATCTTGTTGAACTAATTGTAATGTTTAACTCATTTTAGTTTTGTCATCAATAAAAAAGAGGAGATTTTTGAACTAAGGGAGGTTCCACCCGATTTTGATGATGACAAAATATCCTTTTGACTAATATTTTTGTTAAGTGTGTTTAAAGATTGGTGTGTTAAAGAAGATGAAGTTTTGTTAAAGGATAACGTATTAATGCTGCTAAAGATCGAAGGTCGGTCGACCGAATATAGATGATCGATCAACTAAAGGAGGATCGGTCTACCGAACGAGGCAGAGCAGCCAATCGAATGAGAGTCCAAGAGTGATCAGTTGACTGAATAAAGAATGGTTGACCGAATGAACAAAGTTTAGAAGATCAGTTGACCGAGCATGACCTATCGTTCGACCGAACTGAGTGCAATAATCATATTACTCAACGGATAGAAGATTTGTCCAACAGATAGAAAATATATATAACAGTAACAAGAGATATCAAACAGACAAAAGAAATAAATTGATGCCAATGATGCCAATGGATAGTTCAGCAACGGATAGTTCAATGGGTGTCTTAGTGTTTTTACACTATAAATAGACGAAGAAAGTAAGAAGAAAGATATAGAAGTATTACACAAAATATGAGCTTTACAAGTCTGATCAAGTGTTTTAAGTTTAAGTTGTATACCTCTTTAAAAGTGCTTATTTGTCAAGTTTGTGTGAGATTTGTGTTTTCTCTACTTATGAGAAATTGTTTCGTTTTTTCGAGGTTATTCTTGAGCCCATAAAAAGAATTTATCAAAAGGTTATTCTTGAGCCTTGAAAAAGAATAGTTGATTATCCTTGAACCAAAAAGGAGTTGTAAGTTGTTGCAAGTTTCAAGTTTATATTTCGTATTATTTTTCAATAATCTCTAATATTCTTTTTATTATTTGTTTCATAATTATTTTTACTTATCTTCCGCAAATTATTGTTTCTTTATTTTATTTATTCTAAAAGTTCAAGAACCTAATTCACCCCCTCTTAAGTGTCATTTAGGGCCACTATTAATCATTAAATTGCAAATTTTTAAAAGTTAATCTCTTAATTGAAAAAAATCTCAAATGGTTGATCACTGATGCACTATTATCCCTATATATAATCTAAAGATGACTTCTCATCTAAATCAATAATCCTCAACAACATTATAATTAAAGTTATAATCTTGAAATAGTTAAGCAAGCATTTCAAAATTTATTATTTAAGATAATAATATAAACCTCTTTTCCTTTCTCACCCTTTGAAAATTTATAACTTGAAAATTATTTACTTGTCACGAAATTTTAAAATATTTTTTTATGATTATAAACATTTTTAAAGTGTTAAGTATAGTTACAAATTTAATAATAATAAGACGCATTATCTCATCCTTATTTTCTTATTTTCTTATCCAGGATTAAAATGTATAATGATTATACACAAAAATTATGATCTTAAGTACACATAAGACTAAAAATGTGAACCATGCATCCAGTATCTTTTAAAATGAAATTGATATAATAAACAATATATTAAGACCAATAAATAGACTTTGATTATAATAAGAACCCAGATGATACTTAATTAGTCGTATTATCTATAATAAAGTGAACCATATTCTTCAGTCCAATCCTCTTTACTGTTTCAAAAACTAATTCAAATAAAGTATGAGAATGATCAACATACTTGATAAAGTTGTCCAAATATCACAATAAACTAAAAAACTGATCAAGCTTCTTTGTCTTTAATCAATCTAACCATCTACTATAATAGTGCATAATGTTGTTTCTCAACTTGTTTTACACGAATCTATGATTAACTAACATTCTTTTTCTAAATTTTGAAGTAAACGCACATAGATTTCATAACAAAAAGGTGCCTCAAGTTAAAGACTTATTATTATTATAGCAATTATTACTCCTTAAAAATAAGGTGAATTCAGAGTATTTAAATAAACAAAAATAAAATAAAATCATCTAGACAAGCTCTTTTATAGTCTAAAATAACATCCTTATTATGCAAAAAAAAAAATTTTAACTCAATTATGAACCAAAAGTATTTCTTATAAAAAAATAAAAATATGTATAATAATAGCTTTTCTTTTTTTTTTCTTTATATAATACATGTTATTTTTCATCATCTCAAAAAGAAATATTATGAGTCTTTATATATTTTTTATTTATTCTTTCAAATAATTTCTAATTATCTTAAGTGCGTTACTTTCTTATAAGAAGTAATATTATTCTTTACTTTAAAAAGATGTTCTTTTATTTTAGAAATTTCTGTACGTTTAAACATTATACTATAGAACTTATAATTATATTTAGTACTTCCATCAAATGTTTAAGTAAAAAAATAATTGCATACTAAATTAACCTTATTATGGGTATAAGATGTTACGTTTCCCATTTCTTTTTCCTAATAATTTGGTTTTCTCTATTACAAGGAATTGAAAGACGCCTGTGATAGCTGGAGATAATTAGACAATCAAAGACAAAAACAATATTGAGCTGGAAAAGGAAAATCAAGAGTTGCAGAGAGAATGGGCAGTGCATGAATAGATGACAACAGTGGAGCTAGACGGAGAGAGAGAGACAGTGCATAAAAATAAGGCCTCACATGTATAATAAATAATTATTTTATTTTATCATAATTAAAATATTATATTATATTATTTAAGTGGAACTGCTATCAGCTACTGGCTGCATAGTCGGTCCCAAAACTAAAAGATTTATGGTGGATGACGAAGAGAGATAAAACGTTTGAGGATAAGAATGAGAAGAAGAAGGTCAAATAAATCAGAACCATAACCATTATAGTCGGTCAGACCAATGGATTAATAACTAGTTAAACCATTCGATTTTCACTTAACAAATCAATTTTTTAGTTTATCAATTTTTATACAAAACCAAATTAATTAACTAGTAGTAAACCTGGTCCAACCTACCAATTTAGTCCAATTTATGAACATTAATTTATCCTGTAGTGGACGTTATTAATTCAAATTTATTTATTTTCAATTCGTGAACTTACTTTCTTTGGTTTCACAATTCAATTTATAATTTATCATTTGTGAAATTAATATATAAATATATTCATGAGTTTATTAAATAGTTTAGAAATATATAATAGATAATTATATATTTAATGGCTCCATTATTTAAAACCTTTAGTAATTTAAAATTGATGACTTAGTCCCCTTAAACATTTACATTACTATTATAATACCTCCTATCTTTAATTCTAGTTAAATTATTTGACAAACTTATGATATTGTTTTCCAAAACCTTGTTCTATATGGAAGCTCGACTGGCTAGTCCTTTACTACTTAACCTACTCCAAGATTCTTTGGGGAAATTTGAAACAACATCATTACCATCCCATCAACCCTTTGAATAGGACGGTATTGTATGAAATTGATGTTTTCACATTTGATCAAAATGGATCTCGTCATCACCACTATTGGAAGGTCTAAAGAAGCTCGACGACTAGTACTCATTGTTAGAATGATCATTTAGCCTTATAAAAGCTATTCTTTTTTTATAAACATGTCTGTAGAAATATTTGTCTTATATTCATCCTATCTTTTATTTTAGCTTATTCTGTATAGTATAGATAGCTTTCTTTGTTTCTAGTATATAGTGATTACGTATGTATTTGTTGGCTATATACACCATTTTGTTAAGTGTACAATAGTTTGTATATATACTATTTTATTGAGGAAATAAAGTCAACAAATTGATATTCTTTACATAATAGAAACCAAATCCCTAAATTGTGATTTGTTCATAGTATTAAAGCTCTAGGTTGATCTTCAACTCGCTACTTAATGAATCATAGAGGATAGCATGAGCGGTGCAAGGTCGTCTCTTAGAAGCATGAGTGGTGACAAGAATCCAATTTTTTTGTAGAACTCCAATCACTTCAGGATGATTCTCGTCACTATTCCATTAAGTGGCAACAACTACTTATCTTGGAATTGTGCGATGAAAATCACTTTAGGGGCAAAGGTGAAGCTAGATTTCATCAACGACAAGTATGAAAGTTAGGAAGAAAACTCACCAAACTATGATCGAATGGTGTCAGGTCGATTTCATGGTTACTTCATGGATACTTAACTCCATCTCCAACGATATCGTGGAATCTTTCTTGTATACGATTTCGGCTCAGGATATGTGGAAGAAACTTGAGCAGCGCTATGGAAAGTGTAATGACCCGTTGCTTTATCAGATTAAGAGAGAAATCAATTTGATTTCTCAAGGGAAACTATCTATCTCCAGGCACTTTACTAAACCAAAATGGTTATGGGATGAACTAAACTATTTGGCTCCCATCCAACAATGTTCTTGTAAAGCCCTAAAATAGATGGTTGAATTTGGGGCTAATGATCGACTAGTGAAGTTTCTTATAGGACTCAATGACGTGTATAATACCACCAGGAGCCAAATACTTGTAATAGATCCTCTGCTGTCAATTAAGAAAGCTTATTCGATGATAATGAGGGTTGAAAAACAAAGGGAGGTCAATATTAATTTTACTGATAACAGGAATAGTTCTATCATGGTGCAAAACCCTAATAACAGTGGTTTAAAAAGGGTTGGTAAAGGTGTTTCTAAGAAACAATTGAACAAGATCTGTATTGTGACTTTTGCAAGATGAGAAGACATTCCAGAGACACGTGCTTTAAAATCCATAGATTTCCATATTGATTTAATGGTTCGAAAGATAAGAAAGGAGGGGACACACACAAGGTGTTTGCCAATATGCTTAAATCACTGTTGGATTATCCAATGGAAGAGCGTTACTAAAGGTCCAGACTAGAAGTAGGACTAGAAGTAGGATAGGACCGCAGTGATTTAACAACCAATCTTTCTTATTACAATGACTGTGCAGGTAATATTCTTAACCATTGTTTTATTTTAGTTAGTTTAATTGAATGTGGTCCCTGGATAGTAGACATAGGTTCTTTAAACCATATATGCCATGATCTAAGTTTTTTTGATAAACCCAAACCAATTACTAAATATACCCCTATTCACCTACCTAATGCAACCATTAAAACAATTGATTTCACATAAGATATTATCCTTTGTGATAATCTTGTTCTGTCTTACTCTTTACATGTACCTTAATTAAAATATAACTTACTTTCTGTAAATAGATTAGCTTGTCATTCTTAAACTAAATTTACTTTTTATGCATCCTTTTATGTTCTGTAAGACCTTGTAACTGATGAGGTCTTAGCAGTTGGAAAGGTAATTGCATGATTATATGTTCTTGATAAACATTCTTTTCAAAAAGACACCATTCTAGCTTACACTTCAATCTTAGATAGACATTCAAATAAACTAGTTTAATGTTATAATATTGTTCCTAATGGTTTTTGGCACTAAGATTGGGTCATCCATCTCTTATTGTGCTGAAACAGTCACAATGTTGTTCTAATAATATAAAGGGATGTTTGGTATTGTTGTTGGCTTTAGTTTTTGGTTTTGATTTTTGGGTTTTTTCGTTGGGTTTTGTGTGTTTTTTCAATTTTTGTATTGTTTTTTCGATTTCTAGGCTATATTAGTGTTTTATTTTTTTCGGTTTCTATGCTCTTTTTTTTAGTTTTTATGTTTAGAAAAAACATAAGCTAAAAAAAATGAAAAATGTTTTCAAACATCCTCTAAATTTTTTTATGCAACCTTGTGATGTGTTCCATATGTCTAAATAAATTAGACTTCCTTTCCCTAAGAATAATATCAGTAAATCTGCATTTTTTTAACTGTTGCACATGGATCTTTGGGATTCTTATAGACATGAGTCTATCAGTGGAGTTCATTACATCTTTACCATAGTAAATGACTTTTCTAGAACAACTTGGACCTATTTACTCAAATGCAAGAGTCCAAGGTATTCTTTCCTTCATCAATTCATTAGATTAGTTCAAAATCAGTCTCATGCTACCATCATAACAATCCAAACTAACAATGGGATAAAATTTTTGAGTCATAGCTATTAAGAAAGTTTTGTTATCTATGGTATTATTTATAAGAAAACTTCCCCTTATAATCCACAATAAAATGGAGTTGTTAAACGAAAACATAGGAATTTGTTACAAACTGCTAGAGCCCTTATGCTCCAATCTCATTTGCCAAAATAGTTCTAGGAAGATTCCATTTTAATAGCCACCTATATCATTAATAGACTTCCTCACACCTATCCTTGATTAGAAATCTCCTTATTTTGTTTTGTTTCAAAGCAACTTGATTACAATTTTCTAAAGAGTTTTGGTTGTTTGTGTTATGTTTCAAATACATTTCCTTGTAAGGATAAATTTAATCTTAAGACTATTAAATATGTTTTTATTGGCTATTCCCCTAGACAAAAGGTTTATAAACTTTATTATATTCAACATTATCATATTTCATTTCCATGGACGTTGTTTTCTATGAGAACATCTTTCCTTTCCAATCCATTTCTTTAGGTTTTGATTCAATTCCTCTACCTAATCTGTTTTACCATCTATTTCATCCCCAGTGTCCATATCTCATGATTATGTTCCTCTTGGTTCAATAAAATCAGCAGCTTCATCTATTTCCACTGATATTACACATAGTTCTTCTCCTCTTTATAATTCTATAATCTCTCTTAGGAGAAATACTCGTGTACCCAAAGTCCTAGTTGGTTAAATAACTTTGTTTCATAACTATATATTACTGATATGGCTCCTTATTCATTTCCTACTTACTTTATTCTTCTTGTCACAATCTTCCAACATATCCTTTTATTATATCATCTTATCTTACCTCACAATATCAATCCTTTTTAGCTAATGTGTCTAATATAAAGGAACCTACTTCTTTTGAATAAGTTATGATTAATTCTAATTGGTTGAATGCTATGGAGGTTGAGTTGGCAGCCCTTAAGAGTAACCATACTTCGAATCTTACTACTTTACCTAAGCTTAAAAGGCTATAGGTTCTAAATGGACGTATAAGGTTAAACTTAAACTTAATGGGATTGTTGATAGATATAAGGCTCGATTACTTACTAAAGGTTATAATCAAATTGAAAGTATTGATTACACGGATTGTTTTTCCAATATTGTTAAAATGGTTATTGTTTGGATTTTCATAGCTATTGCAGCTGCTAGTGGCTGGTCTTTACATTAAATAGACAATGATAATGCTTTCTTACATGGTTATGTTGATAAGGAGTTGTATATGTTACCTCCTCAAGGTTATACTAAGGCTGCTCCTGATCAGGTTTGTCATTTAAGGCTATCTTTGTATGATCTTAAGCAGGCTTCATGCCAATGGAATCATGAACTTACTATTACTCTTTTCCAGCAACATTTTGTTTATTTTGTTCATGATTCATGTCTTTTCATTAAGTCTGAAGAGGCTAATTTTGTTGTTTTTTTTGTATACATTGATGATGTATTGATCATAGGTCCCAATAAAGCCTGTATTCAGTAGGTAAAACAATTTTTACATGCATAGTTTACTATTAAAGATATGGGGATGACCAAATACTTTCTTGGTTTGGAGCTTTCTAGGTCTGATGATGGCTTGTATGTGAATCAAAGAAAATATATCTTAGATATCATTAAGGATGCCGGTTTGATAGATTCTAAAGAGGCAACCAATCCTTTGCCCCCTCACTACATATTTAATGATGTTAGTTCTCCTTTGTTGGTCAATTTAGACATGTATCGAAGGTTGATTGGTCGCCTTCTTTACTTTGGATTTACTCGTCCTCATATTTACTAAGGCTTTGTCGGTTCCCACCTTTTCTTTTCTTTTTTTTTTGTCCAAATTGGGGTTGTGTGATTGGCACCAAATACTACCTTAAAGGGGGCTGTAGAGATATCTGTCTTGTATTTATCATGTCTTGTATTTTAGCTTATTATATATAGTATAGATAGCTTTCTTTGTTTCTTTTGTATATAGTGATTGCATCTGTATCTGTTGGCTATACACACTATTTTGTTAAGTGTATAATGATTTATATATATACCACTTTTATTGAGGAAGTAAAGTCGACAGGTTGATATTCTTTATAGATTATTCTAGAAGTGAAATCCCTAAATTGCAATTTGTTCAAAGTCTATGAAAGCAATAGGAAGAAAACATGTGATATAATTTAGGAGAATGAAGAAAGAAGTTGAGGAAGAGAGAATAGATGAGAGGGAGGAGACAATGCCAGAATGAGATAAAATATAGAACGAAGAAAATGAGATAAAACAGAGAGTGAAACAATGTCGTATGATAGACCTTAAGAAAACGAGTGAAACGGCTGCATGTATGTCAAACACATGTAATAAAAAGACTCAATGAACATAACAGGTATAATAGCCGTTAATGGACATATAACAATTCTTCAACAATATTTCACTATCTTTTTCTCTATTCTCTACTTCTTCTTTTATCCTTTCTATTCTTAAATAATCTCTAATAATTGAATTAAAAAACCCTAAAATTTAGTGATTGAATTGAGGGTGCATAACAATTGTTTTATAGTAGTATCAAAGCGTCAAAATATAAGCAGAGATTATACCAAGAAAGAGGAGAAACGGTGAAAGGAACTAGGTCTCAAGATATGTGAAGGTTAGAGGAAAAAGGAACTAGGTCTCAAGATATGTGAAGGTTAGAGGAAAGTTTAAGGAATCATATTCAGGAACTAGGCACGAAATATGGAAAATCAATCGAAGAATTAAATTAACTGGTAATATAGCTACACACGAAGAAGGCCAGGGTCACAAAACCATGGAGGAAAATAGTAGGCACATGAGGTGCCATTCAATGCGTTCTGAGGGAGCCATAGCTGCACTATCCTTACAAGATTCAGCAAAATTGAATTCCCTACTTTTGATGGAGAAGGGTTACAAAGTTAAATTTTTAAGAGTGAACAATTCTTCATATTGGATAGAACACTTATAAAATTGAAAATAGGGATTGCAGCTATGCATTTGGTAGGTGAATCTTTATTTTGGCATCAGTTCTATGTAAGGAATAGATTAATAATGAGCTAATTAGTTAGAGGGAATATCTAATAGAATGGGAACAAAGATTTAGGGACTCCTTGTTTGATGATCGAAGGGAGAATTAAAGGAATTAAATCAAACTTCAACTATGAAGAATCATTATAACAAGTTTGATTTTCTGTCACATAAGTTGGTAATGCTCGAAAAATACCTGGTAAGCTTGTTCTTGAAGGGATTAAAACTAGAAATAGAATACTCTGTCAAGCTATTCAATCTTAGAAATTTACAATAAGCATATAAGGCAACAAAGAAACAAGAATTGGTGTTCCAATATTGTGTAGTAGCTTATAGGTGACCATGAAATGGCTACCAAGTGGGATTTATAGGGACCAATTCAATGAACATGAGCCAGTAAGGATTGTCACCTAAACCTACCATGCCAATTGCTAGTAGAAAGG
>JAOXYD010000007.1:15267435-15284094 GCA_028565735.1 Pinacopodium congolense
AAACTATTTTATAAAATTTAAAAATTAATTTATAATTTTAAAAAATTATTCGAATCAATACCGATCAAAATAATACTATTTAAAACCAAATCCGGTATATAGTATTCAAAACATTGCTTTTGTGGCATCCAGACACAAAATTTTTTCAGTTGCTAGATCAAATGCAAAGATTTCCCATTAGACTTTCCTCGATTCTGATTCTACTGAATCTTTGTTGTTTCTCTAACCTTAAGATCGCTTGCTTGAAGCTATGAGAACTAAAGCAAGATTACACCGTAGGAAAGCTGTACATACCTTTCCCCTCGGGCAATTCAAATAACATTGATCCAAGTGCATATTTATTGCAATTTGGAGTAAATGCAAAAGCCTAGACATCTAGAAAATTTTCCAACTCCTGTTCAAGGTATAGAAACAGAAGAATGACGGTTTCCGAAATGGTTTATAAAAATATACAAATTGCAGGTATAAGATATTCTATGCAAATACTGTTTTTTCCCAAGTCTAGGCAGAGCAACATGAGACATGTTGCAACTGTACAATATTGAAACTAGCATCAATTCATACAGGATTCATCGCCGTAGCACACAAAAAATCGCAATATGGTGTCAACTCATACAAAGTCCACCTTAAAGAGTCAAAACTTTCAAGAGAAAAATGATTTTTGCCACTATACATAATCGACTTGTTGCTCTGTACACTCACGAGACATTCCCTTATTTTCGATATAAATACAGCATTGAATGGCAAAAACTTTCAAACTATGCACCTGAAGGCCAAATCTACGGAGGAACGGCATAGAGAAGCCTCAAGCCTCAAGCCACAAGCCTCAATCCAACACAGGTTCATATTGGCTGTGCGGATTTAAGTAAATCCAAATTGCATTAGGCACCTGTAACTACTGATATTAGGCAACTTTTGCTAATTGATCATTAAGGGTTTTGTTTGCTCCAACTGACTCTGCCTCAATATCATAGGAAGACAGTAACTTTCTCTGTACCAACAACGAAATTCAGTATCAGGAAATTGGTTACTGAAATGAACAATCTAGCAAGTATATGGAAATGATATCAAACAAAAAACTGGCGTTCTCCTATAAATTACAAATTAAAAGCAAAAGATCAAGGGAGATTGTCAATTTCCGGTAGATCATCTATTCAGGTCGCTTAGAGATCACGAGTATAGATAAGACCCATTAACACATGGCTCAGAAACCTGCGCCAAGTCTGCTAGAATTTCCTTATTTAAATTTGATCCAACAATTCACATTTATAGTATATGGTCATGCTGCATACGTCCCATATGAATTAAAGAAGAGTGTAAGAAGCAAGGTATTGACATTAAAGAGAAAAAAAGGATGGATAATGCATCAATGCGAAAGAATTTTTATGTTATGCACAAGTAAAAATGACAATAAACAATACTATTTAAGTTCTTTCAAGAGCAGCACTCACATGATCCTCAAAATCGGGGCTTGTCAGATTGATAGAGAGATTTCTCATCAACAATAGCACCTGGTTGTGAATTAAGAACAATGAGAAATTGAGGAATATGATATGCACCTTATTACGCATTCCAATAAGCACCAGCATGAACTAAAAGTAAACCAACTATGCATTCGTCTAGAAGACCACCTCTGAAGCAAAGATATGAAGAGATACCAGTTTGACATAACATCTTACCGTCTCAACATCTATGGGATCCATTTTCTTAAGTTTTTGCACATGACCAGTCACACTTGGGTCAAAGACGCTGCCAATGAACTTGTATACTTGGGCAAAATCGGGTAGAACTGCATATATTGGAGAATATCAGTCCTAAGTACATAACAGATGAAGTTAAACAGAGTCTTGTAAAGCCTAGACAGCCTTGCTAACCATCTTCATCTCAAAACATTAATCAAATATTGGGAAAAGAACTATAGAATAATAAACATACAAAAAAATATGTATATATTGCCATAGATATGAATCTCCATACTGTGTGAAGCCCTCACCTCTAAGTGGAAGGCCATTATTTCCTTGATCAGCTCTTTCGCCAATTGGTAGTATTCTTGAAGTCTTCTCAATATTATTGCAACAGTTATTTGCCACAGTTGAGCCTGCCAGTGACGCAAAACATTAAGACAACTATTCATAATAAATAATTTCACCAAAAATGTAAAATAACAAATTATGTACACCATTCTGTCTGACAAACCTTTAGCTTGATGGGGTATGCTGACTCTTGACACATTGTTTGTCCAGGAAGATGCAGCACCAGAAGCAATAGGTTTCATCGGCACTGATGAGGACTCAGGCCTCCGAACAAATCCAGGTTCAAGAATGGTAGCTGGTGATTGAAAGGATCCTGAAGGTTGTGAGACTGTTGAGGCTGCAAAATATGAAATATGTAAGAAAAAATTTTGTTGTTTACAAACCGGACATACAAATCACATTTGACAGATAGCCTCACCATTTTTTGGAGCTTTCTGAGGATATGGATGAGCAGCTTTTCTTTTGGGTCGAGGAGGAGGTAAATGTTCACCAGTTCCATTCTTTTGAACCTTTTGAAAATACTTCTGGGCATGGCTGCGTATCTGTAATTTTTTTTTCAATTTTTAAATACTCATAGCCACATTTATTCATTTCAACATTATAAATAAGATAATAAAGAAGTAGATCATGAAATAAGAAAAAATATAGTCATGAGAATATTGCCCAACATAATGACTACCCAGAGAACTTTTGCATATGATATCAGCTTGAGAGATTAGAAGTTTACGTAACAATGGAAACTGAAATTCAAATTAAGAGAAATACATGGTGTAAAAATGTCTCTAGAGGCAAAAATGTTGATAAAGATTTCCAAAATGCATTTTCTCCGGGCATTCAAAAGATTGTATGGGATAGTACCTGAATGACGGTCTTAGACCCAACAAATGCTTCAATCTTTTTCCAGTCGCGGTCAAAGCTGAGAAATCAAAAGATTACAAATTGGATAAGGGCTTATGAAAGGAAAGAAAGGGAGGCAAACAAATGAACTTAAACAACCATGAAGGTTCCATAACTCATGGATTCTGCTTTACTTGTCTTCGAATTGGATTAAAAGTTACAATACACAGAATATAGCTCCAATAATATAATTCAAATCAGTTTGGAATTGGAGGTCAACATGGAAAAATTCTATATTTTCGTGACAGCATTTTTATTGCTTTGAGAAGCATTTTGGAAACAAATACAAAAACCACGATCACAGTTGATTAATTTCTCTCCCACTACATTCAATTCTGAACTTTCACAACAAGAATTTTCGAGAATTTAGTTACATTTGAAGCTACACACCAGATTAGCTAAACACCAAGCACACTCAGCCATAAATCTCAGCTAAAAGTTCAAGCTCTCGCTCAATTTGCAAATAAAAAAGGCTGAAAAGGAACAAAGAACCCTAATTGAAGAGGAGGCTGTAAGCAAATTCATCAATCGAAAACCGAAGAAGGAATTTACAGCTGGAGAGCTTCGAGAAACTTGTCGTGTTCGGGTTCGGTCCAGCTCTCTCTGGACTTGGTGATGGTATAAGCTTTTCGGACCTTCTTAGACGGGTCCTCCGCCCCGGACGATGCTGTAGCAGGCGACGCCGCGAAAGGTTCCAGTCCCGGTAACGCCATTCCATTCGGATCCAGGTAGAATCCCTCAGTCGGGTTCGGGTTCTTCGACACCATGTGTAACAGTCAGGTAGGATTTGAGGGTTTTAGCCTGAAGTACAACGGAGAGATGTGGCTTTAAAAGAGAGGAGACGGTATCTGATGCTTCATGGGACTTGCTTCACCCCAGACGAGTGCCGTATAAGAATATGCCACGTTACCGTGACCAACAATTTTATAAAATCTTAAGCGTCCTTCTTAAGCATCCAGTTAATATTAATCCATTATTGCCCATCAGGTCCTCCACTACATTTGCAAATAGGTTTAAACGACACCGTTGTCTTATTTAATTAAGTGCCTGTTACGTAAATTAATGATATTAATTCCTGGAGTAAATGTGCGCTTCACCTGGCCTACGATGCACCAGAATATAGCCTCAAGTAGTAGAATCTTGTTAGGTTAATTTGTCCATACATGAATTGACACGTGGCGAAGATTAATGGACTTATGTTTGCGCTCAAGGTATTGGGTGGCCAATAATATTGCCACATGATGGGTTTGAAGCCCATAGGTTAAAGAACACTAGAAGATATTTATTGTGGGACCTACTGAAATTGTGCCCATGCAAAGTGCTCTCCTCTTGGAGATATTTTTCTCTCGCGAGGGTGCAAATCTTTTGGACGCCTAACTTTGGTTCCAAGTAGCTTTCAATTGCATGCTCATTGCTTTTTCAGTGCCCTTTGTAAGGTGCACAATTTGATGGAGAATCGACTAATACAAGTCCTTGTTAGTTCTACTGATATATATATATATATGTGTGTGTGTGTGTGTGTGTAATGCATCACTTGATGAATTTAAATCAAAATTATATGTATGTATGTATGTATTTATATTATAAAAAGTTTTATAATAAAAGATATTCAATGTTCAAAAAAACATATCGATTATAAAACATTTAAAAACATTCAATTCCTAAATTCTTATTTCAAACTCTAAAACTAGATTTTGGAATATACCGACGATTAATGTGAGATCAATCTATTAAAATTGTGAGATCAATAATTCTAAATAAAATTTAACATAAGATTAAAATTTTGTCAATTTTGAAAGTTTTTAAATACTTTTTAAATATTTAAATATTTTTTAAATGTTAACAAATATATGAATTTTTAAATTTTTTATACAATCATTAAAAGCTAAAATGTACCTTTAAAGTAAAACAATCCCTTTTACAAGTTCTATGTATACTAATAAAGGGGTGGCCAATTTGAAATTTTATTACTTACCTGAATCAAATGATAAAACTAATTTTTTAAAAATTTGTTAATTTAAGAAAATAAAAATTCAAGTATTATAAATGAAGCTATATTTCATGTCAATTTTAATGACGATAATTAGTTAAGATTAGATATAACTGGAGCTTGTAAATGTTAATTAGATTGAATATATCACTTGCACTAAATTACTAATTTGTTAAGGGATTAAACTAAAACAAGTAATTTATAAATTACTATATATATCCAAATGATTAATATACTAGACATAAAAAGATAACTATAAATTTCTCGTATAACAAAAAGGATTAAAGTTAAATCCTCAACATTTATTGAAATTTTAAATAACTAATATTTAAAATTAATCAAATAATATCAATAATGACTTAAACTCTTTTTACAAATATCTCTAAGTAGATTGGCAATTTATTAAGTGAGCAAGCTATTAGGTCATTTTTAGATATGGCACTTGAAGGAAGGAAATATCACAGAGATATCTTGATGGAATTTAAAATATATGCATGATAAAAAATATAATCATTTACTTGGATTATATTTGAAGTTCACAAATTAAAGAATTCTTAGAGAAAACCTTTGTTCCTATTTTATGGAGAGAGATTTTCAAAGAAGATTACAATTATCTTTTCGGATTTATTTGGAACTTTGTATAGTTAATTTAAACTACAACTACCCTTTGATAGTTAATAATGTAAAATGACCATAAACCCACATGGGTGTCATTATCCATTATCTTCCACTGACACGTGATTGATTTATCTAATTCGAAACTTTACATTTCTCATACTAATTCAATAATTCGTACTATTATCATACTACAAGAGCGTATTGTTATACATTATTAGGAATATATGAAGTCTGGACAGATAAATCAATTTATAAGTTGATGTAGTATGTTGCAATCTAGATCGTTTATTGTATCATTCATCATTTCATTCTCAGTTCATATATGGTTCATATTCATATTGCCTCCTACACAAAAGGTGAGCCTTTTTTAATACTTTGTGATACAAACTTGAATTTATATCTATCTTCCTCAATTCTCAAACCTTTAAATCAAATTAACTTGATTTTGTATAATATCTTATTATATTGAATAAAATATAAATTTTAAGTAACATTATAATATATTAATTATTAGTTTAATTTCTAGAATTAGAAATTGAGTAAAAAAAGGTATTTAAAATTTGAGGTTCATGTAACTTCAAACAGGATCCTCACACAATAAAAGTTGAAAATATGACTTATATTATCACTATTGGTCGATGATGTACGCATGGTATAATTCACATGTTACAATATTGATTCTCTTTTAATAGAACGTATGTCTTTCTTCTAATACTGTGCAGATGATAGTTCAAGTATACATAATACCTAACTTAAATTCACTTATTTACTCAATCAATCTTCTTTTTCAAAACTCGCATCTGGCATATTAAGACAAATTAGGTGAACGTATAAATTTTCAAGAGTTATGCCATGATTAATAACTCCCTTTCCCATCAATGTTCTTCATATCAACATTTTCAATTTAAGCCTTAAACTCTCATTTTATTACCTAGATAAATAGTTTAAAACTGTCTCGTCTTCATTTGTACAAAGTAATAGAGCTGATGACCTATGTAAGAAAGTATCTCATATCTGCCTGACATAGTTCTAATATCTAGAATTTAATGTTTGATACTTATTATATGATTTGTTTTAAAACTGAATACTTAATTCAAAATAAAGTACTCTTACATTTTTATGGTGAAAATTCATATAAAATTTGCCCAATAAAATAATGATGCTTAATACTTAATTAAACATATGTTACATTAAATACTCAACGACAAAAAAATTAGCATCACTGACATAGTCACATAACATTGTCATTTCTCTCTATGCTACTATGTCTTTATGATATAATTATACTTATGTTTATGAGTTTCGTTCAATTTCGATATTTAAGCTCTCTACTACTGTCTTTCATTATGTTTGCTCATACATAACAAATTGTATATGAGATTACCAATTTTAACTTATCATATGGCATCTACAAATACAATCTATTACTCAATTGCTCACTTTTAACAGTAGTAATATGAAAGATTTACGATCTTACTTACAGAACTATTGAACCATTCTTTTGATGTATAATCATTTTGAATGCTATTTAAAAAAAATTCCAAGATGTATGCAACCTTATCTATGTCATTCATATAAAATATGGTGGATGGCCATTTGTTTGATTTACTCAGCAAACTAATGGTTGTTCATTAGTTATCATAATGCCATCTAAACATATTGATAAATTCACATAATTATCGTTGCATCTCATAACATATAATTAGTGATCTTTATCAATCATACTAAAATCATATGACATGATTACTATATGAAACATCATATGTCACTAAATTTGAGACTGCTTTAGACCACAGATTGATGATAATAATTTAAACATGTAATGTTTTTTTATCCTTATAAAAAAAGAGTCGTTTACATCCATTTGATGTAGATTAAGATCCATTCTAACTACTAAAGTTAGGACTAGTCAAAAAAATGTAAATCGCATAATAAATGAGAATATCTTCTCATATTTAATCTTATAATATGTAACTACTAAAGCTACATCAATATTTCAATTAACATTGGAGAACTCATTTATATTTGATGGCAATAATTCTTTTAGGACACTCAGATAGAGCTTATTGATATTCATTCTTCTTTTATAAATCGTGTATTCATCCTTAGCAAAACAAGATATAGTCTTTCCCACAGGATTTTTTTTTCCTTCAAGGTTACAATGTCTCTAAAGGTTCATCCACTCTTAATGTGGGTGCACATGAAAGATTTTAAGAGAAATAGATTATCTCTCTACTCTTATATTACTCCTACTATCATCAAATTGTGGTAAAGAACTCCCATTGATTTGTAATTATCATGATAAAAAACTAATTTATCATCTCCTTCATTACTTCTATTCAAACGTATCACATATATTTAATTTCAACTTGCTAAATCATTTTGATTCAGTATCTCATATTGAGGTAGGCTTTAAACTATTTTCTCTTTACTTTAGGAATTCATCTTTTAAGAATATGATATCTTATGATGCAAATCCAATTACTAGCTTATTACCTTACTTAGTTTTGAAAAAAAAAATCTTAGAATGTTCACAATATTCATCAAGGATACTTACCTTTCCTTTGGGACCTCATTTCCCATAGTTACGAAAGGGACACAGTAGTTATCACTTCTTTTGGAATTCAAATGTGATAACTCAGGTTTTTTACCTATCAATAGCAAATATGGTGTTTAATAACTAATTTGATAGGTACATAGGTAACTTTATTTAGTCATAAATGATATACCACACCAATAAGTGCCAAGCCAACTTTGCTTATGTTATTAGAGACTTCACAATTTCAAGAAGAATTCTAGTTCTTCTCTTTCATCACCATCTATATGATACGTTTATGGAATAACCAATTGCCTATTCCTTCAATTTTTCTCACATGACCTTTGGAATTTATTAAACAAGTACACTTAAGGGCACTTATCCCTGACTAGTTTTTGAAGTAATTAAGTGATTTACTTCAAAGATTCTCATCGACCAGTGTAAACTATTGGAAGCAATGCGATGCTTATAATTATTAGAGATCAAGTGGATATGACTATATCAATTATAGCAATTCATAATGATGATGGAATAATTACCTCTATGCTATAGATATCACACTCTTTCTTTCACAGATATCATAGCGAGTTAACTACGATGAATTAATAGCTTTTTATATTATACAAAATGATGTATTATGCAATTTTAAGGGTTAGAAGATGGTCACAAGTAAATAATGTTATGTTATGCAGGCCGTCAAAAAATGAGTCTATTTGACTAATTGACTAATTTGGTTTAGCCCAATATGACCAAGCCTAATAATGCCATCAATTGATATCAATCTTATAAGTGTTAGATGAGGTAATGAAGTAAGAAATATGCTTAATTGTCATCTAATACTTTAAAATTGTCTAACATAAAATCATGGTTATGATTATTCTAAGAGCCTTATCATTTTCCCTCGTAGAAAATTGATATAGAATCTTAAAAGAATGAAAGCAAACAAGAACCTTCTTTTTGTGATATTCTTTTCCTTTTTCTCATATTGATTGCCCTTGGCATAAATTAAAATCTTAAGAACTATGGAAGACTTTTTGTATATATTACACTTAAATTCACCATAAAACTTCCTCATTATGCTCTCATCCTCTTGGGAGTATGTCTTAGTCATCCTCTTATGAGTATTTCTTAGTCATATAATCTTTACTATATGGTGCATAAGTAATAAGACATTCATGATAGGTACCTGATAAGAATCCTAAAGCTTATAGTTTGAATGCCATTGCACATACTAAATAATCCAAAGGAGATAGAGTCTAAAACTTTCACTTGTTGCATTTATGAAAAGATATGATGAATATTTGTCATTTCACTAATAATGTTTAACATTTGCTTTAAATGCCTCTGCATTGAATATATTAACTTCCAATTGTAGTTATCTTTTATTCATTTATTTTTTTTCAATTTTATAAATCAAACTTGATAGTGAACGAGTGAGTAACCATAAGTTAATCACTGAGAGACCAAAAATGCAATACCTTCATGAACCGTATGTTCTAGCCATGATCAAACTCCTTTAATTCACATATAATAATTATCTATACTGCTTGGATTAAGGACATTTTTAATTTTACACTTACCACATGCCTCGCAATCTTCATATGTTGAATTCACGTAGTAAGATAGGAGCTTTTTGCTTTTCCCATATGTTTGAATTTCTAAAATTATCATCATTTAAAATTTTCACCTTAAGTGAACTGTACAACAAGATTTTTTCAAATATAGTAGTCATTATTCTCAAACACATGTTCTCTTCAGTGATGCACTCATTATGTCATTGTTGTTATTCACAATAATCTAATGCAACAATTTAAATAAAAACTTTGATTGTCTTCACAATTACTTATAGAATCAAAAGGTCACTGAGTGTCTAATCATCTTCCATATAACAATTGATCAACAATCAATCATGCTATTTACATATCATTGATAACATATATCTCAAGTATGACATATATATAACACTTATATATGAACTAACAAAGAATTGAAACATTAATACATCTCAATAAACAAGTAATATCCACCAATTGACAATTGTACTTTAAAGAATTAACAATTAGAAATGCATTGTGCATAAGAAATACTCATCCCATACATTACGATATGTAATCATTCTAATTATGTCTAACGGTAAATCACTATAAAACGTATTCCTCAATACTTCCCTCATTCTATGCTTTACTAAAAGCATTCATACCATAGTAAAAGCTAACTTTCATTGATGGACATCCCACATTCTTATCAACAACTCTCCCTCGTGGAGGCAATAATATCCTATGCAATGTATAAATATATCAAAATTGATCATTAAACCATGTATAATCCAAACATTTAATTTCATTAGTCATTACATAGACATTTGACACATGTGCCCTTAGATCTTGCTCTGGTTGTATACGATAATCATCTAATTATCTCAGTAAGCTGGTGATATATAGTCTTCTTTTAGACATGTATCATACTCTTATTCTTCTCATTTTTAAGATTTTTTTCTAAAACCGACATAAGAGGTTACGCATCGTAATGTTCAGATAAACAATATTATATGAGTAAGATAGTCATCAAGGAACACATTATTTAAATGTATGCTTTTCAAATAAATAAATTATTTCATTTAGAGGACTTCTTTCATAGACACATTATTGCCTATGAGGTTCATCAAATAAACAAATTATTTGATGTAAGAAATTATCAAATACACCATATTATTTATAATAAAGTATATCTACAATATTTCATGCAACATGGAAATATCAAAATTTATAAGAGTACTTAGGGATAACACAAACTTGTTTCTAATTTTATTCAACTAAATAAGTTAGTTTACTTTAATTAGACACCCATTTTAAAAAAATTTTAATTAGAAAACTTATTTCTATTTTTCTTTTATTATGGGTTGTTTATTATGGCTTCCATTTTTGGTTTTGATTTTCTGTTTTTCTAAACATAAAAACTGAAAAAAAAAAACCAACACAAAAACCTAAAAAACAACATACTAATACAGCACAAAAACTGAAAAATATAGTATAGAAATCGAAAAAATATACAAAAACTAATACAAAAATATATAAATCACAACTAAAAACTAAAACCAACAACAATACCAAAAATCCCCTTAGCAACTTATTTCTAAATTTTTTTTGTTCACTTAAAAAAATTAGTTTATCTTTATTATAAAAACATATTTCTAATTTTTATTTTAATTAGAAACACATTTCTAATTATTATTTAACAAAAAATAGTTTATTCACATTAGAAAACCCATTTATAATAGTTTTCTTAATTAAAAATACATTTTTAATTATTATCTAACTAAAAATTGGTTTGTTTTAATTAGAAAACTAAAAATTTATTTTATTCTAATTTATAAATTTTATTTCTTAATTTTATTCAACTAAACTAATTAGCTCTATTAATAACATTATTTTCATTCAATTGAAAATTTATTTCTAATTATTATTGTTGTTGAACCGATCATCTTAAGATACTTGGATTTAATTAGAATTCATTTCTAATTATTTTTCCAATTAGAAAATTATTTTTAATTTATTATTTTATAAATTGGGTTAAGTCTAATTATCATATTTAATTAGACACAAGAGTTTAGGTCTTAAAGTAAAGGATGACCCATATGTTCTTCAAAACCTAATTTAAACATAAGTTTAATTTAAAACGTGTTACAATCCACTGAACTAAAGAAGTAGGCCCATAATTGACTTTAAATTGAAGTGATAGCCCAAGTCACAAAAAAGCCCATACATTTCAATATAAGTGATAGCTCAATTCATTAAAAAAAGGCTTATAAATTTTAATCCAAATGGTGACAACCTAAGTCACACAAAAAGAAATAGGTCCATAACTTAAAACAAACCAACTCTCTATATGGGTTCTTAAAGGTTCATGCCCATGATAAATCTCAAGCCTAAACCTTTAATATTTCTAGGCTCATAACTCAAGACTAATCCAATATGATTGTAAATTATCCCTTTGTATATATGAGTTCTTCTAGTGATCCGTTATAGACCCATGATCTGTTTAAACTTAAACATAAAACTATTTAAATCTTTCATAGGTCCACAACATTAATCTTTATGCAAAAAACTGTCATAGGCTTGTAAGGGACATGGGCTAATCCAAGTAACAACTTAAGTAAGTCCAAATGTTAATAATCATTTTTGTAAACCCTTAAGCCAGGGCTCTCACAAGACCATCTCAATATTTTTTATGTTTTAGTCCATCATGGAGTCTAAACTTCATGAATCAACATAATCCATGCTCTATCATAGAGTTTTAACTCCATGACCATGTAGATCATGGTCTTTCCATGATCAAATTTAACATCCATCCTTTTTTTTTTATAAAAATCCAAATAGAATAATGGTTTAAGATTTTATATATCAATATTTTTTCTCTTGTTCTCTTTTTTTTTTTTTCATTCAACCAACAACTTAAAATAAGTGAAACAAACATCACAATTGAATGAAACACATCCTACATCAACATTTTATGATAAATTAATCGAGAGAAACAAATTCATTAAAGCTGCAAACATGTGTCTAAAGTTCACAGGTTAAAGAACTCTTGGAGAAAACCCTCGTTTCCTATTTTACAGAGAGAGGATTTCCAAGAAGGTTACAATTATCTTTTTGGATTTATTTGAAAATTTTTATAGTTAATTCAAACTATAAGTACCCTTTGGTAGTTAATAATGGAAAATGATCATAAACTCACATAGATGCCTTTGTCCATTAACACTTTAACTTTAAATAAATAACCTAATTAGAATTTTTTCATTGAATTGAATTTCTTTTAATTTAAATGTATTATAGTATTTAACTAAAAAGAAGCAACTTAATATGATGTTTTCAATAAAATTTAGATGGATTTGTTATATGAATTTTGCATGTCTTTCATTAATGAAAGAGATAATAATTGGTTATAATTTGACAAATCAACTTGAAAAAGACTCTTTAAATGTATTTTATCATGTTTTCTAAATCGAATCAGAGTGATAGGTTTGATTGAATTAATTGAGAACTAGGTAGTAAATCGATTTAGTAATATATAAAAAATTTTATAGATTAAAATCAATCGGGTTAATAATAAATCGATCAATTAAATGATAAAATCAATCATTAAATAATAAAATAGGTTGGTTAACTCTTATAAATCGAATAAAACTTAAATATTATTTTAATTCATCGACTAAATTTGTATTGATCTATAACGACCTAATACTGATTAAATCTTTAGACCTTAAATCTCTCGACTTACCTATTAGGTTTTTAAAAAATTGATATTTTATGAAAGAATGATTATTTATTTATGTAACAAAGAATGTCTAATTGTTATTAGTGTATTAAATAACTTTTCAAGCATATATAATACTTTGTCAATCAAGAATTTTGATGCAAATGATTAACAAGAATGCCTATTCTGATTGAATCAATAAAAGTTATATCTTTATAGTTTAAAAATGTCTCTTTAAACATAATATATTAAAAAAGAATTTATTATTTTTATAAAAAAATTAGTGACAATTATTTTACTGATTTGTTAAAGAAATTTATAATTATAGATAATAATATGTAAATTAATTGTTTGATCCACATGATTATAGGGATCTCTTATTATGTTTTTATCAATAAAGGTTGTATGTTGACAACAAAAATGTCTTTTTCATAACCAACTTGCATTTGATTTGAAACTATGAAATAGGACTATAAAAATGGAAGGTCATTTTCCTTTGTCATAATTATAGGTAAGAAAAAGATGGGTTTTCACTTTGGTCTCAATGCTTTGATCTTAGGCCCCTTCCTTTGTTGCTTGCCGTTTTAACATCCCCTGCCCGCCCTCTTTTGACTCATTTCGTTGTTTTTCCCCTTTTCTCGTCTATTTCTTTGTTAACTCTCTTTTGCTCGTTTTCTAGAGGGATGGCCTCAGTTCATCCCTCTAGTGGTTCACGCCCATCCCTCCGTTCCTTAGACCTAACCCCTCTCCTCCTTCTCATCCCTCTCCGATCTAGCCTAGTCCAACCCTTTTCCTCTTCCCTTAACCCTAATGCCCGATCCTCTCTTACCCCTCCCTCTTTCTCCCCTCCTCTGGTTCCTCCTTTCCGGAGTTTTTCCCCCCTCGTCTTTTACCTCCTGATATTTTGTCTTCTCGCCTTCCTACCTTTACCGATCCCTTCTTAGTCTTAGTGGCCAGCTATCACTAACACGTAAAAAATCCCTCACCCTTAATCCCCATCAACTAATAAGGAGGAGCTTATCAAGACATGGAAATATGTTTCTATTGATAGACTCAATGGCCTTGCAACCTCAATGGCATCAAGTTTACAACACTTTCCTCCTTAGTTAGATGATGATTCAATTTTGGATGAGCCATTGACAAAAATTGCAACCGAGGGTACTAAAAAATTGAAGAACTACTTAATAGGATTCTTTCTTGGAAAACAGCCAGCCTACTTAGTGGTGAAGCACATGGAGTGGAGAAACTAGCTAACCTATTAGATTTTAATTTTAATAGGTTCGCTAGTTTCTAAGGAAATTAATTCTACCTTTGTTACCCTTATGTCTAAGTGCCCCAATCCCATTAGAAACATGGACTTTAGGCTTATCTCTTGTTGTAATATGATTTATAAGGTCATTTATAAACTTATTGCTGAGAGGTTGTTACAAGTCCTTCCCTCTATCATTAATCCTAACCAATCTCCTTTTCTTTGGAATAGAAGAATAAGAGACAACATTCTCACATCTCAAGATCTTCTTATGAATTATAACATTAATAATGGGCATAATCAGTACACCTTTAAAATTAATCGTCGAAAAACTTATAACTCTATCTATTGGTCCTTCATCTTATCTACTCTCAAGGCCTTTGATTTTTCTCCTAAATTTTTAACTTGGAATGAGCAATGAATCACTTCCCCTAATTTATCCATCCTCATTAATAGGGAAGTTGCCAATTTTTTCAAAGCCAAATCTGGTATTCACCAAGATGCTTTCTCTATAACTCTTCATCATGTGTATGGAAGCATTCATTTTGATCTCCTACTCCTTTACTGAAACTTTTCAGTCTTTCCATTATCATTAGAAGTGCTCTACTTTTAAGTTCACTCACCTTTTATTTATGGATGACCTTTTACTCTTTTTAGTAGTGAACCTACCTTATATTATAACCCTTTTTAGAGCTCTAGATCACTTTTCTAACCTTTCAAAACTTAGCATTAATTATGCTAAGAGTCAGACCTTTCTTTCCCTTTCTTCTGAGGATCAAGCTCTACAAATTAGGCACCTTATGGGTATCTCTATTGGTTAGCTTCCTATCAAATGCCTAAGGACCCTTCTTTCTTATTCTCAAATTTCCCAAAGAGTCTGTCTGCCCCTCCTTAATAGGATTGATCGTTACATCTCCTATTAACTCAACAGAACCCTCTCTGTTAAACTAAGAGAGGTTCTAATCTTAGTTTTTATTATAACAAAACATAATTGTTACTAATGATTTAAGTTTATACTGTGACATTCAAAGATAGATTTATTTCAAGATGATTCCATTTGGAAAGCTTGAAACTTGAAGGGCAAAGATGAAGTTAAAGGAAAAACAAGAGATATGCAAGTTACAAGACCTTAATTAGGTTGCTTTTAATATATATATTTTTTACTTATTGTCCAATTGATCTAGGGACTCAATTTTTATCATGTATTGCATATAGTTTTTATAAGTTACATAAAGTTTCATAATATAGTTATTGAATCATTTTTATTATTCATAAGGTCTCAAATTATATTTTAAATCTTGTTTGAAGTCTTATTCAATATTTGGATAGTTAAAAATTACTTTAATCATTTGTTTGCAATTTTAGAATTAAAATTTGTTTGGTTTAAACTCTTTTGTTCACATACTTCAAATCTGTCCAAATTTGAATTATTATCATTCAATATGATTTTTCAATACCTAAATCATTTTTTATTGCTTCAAAATCATCATACACATTTTGCCTAAGGTCTTAAGATCACACTAGAATTTCATCCTAGTTTTTTAAATACTCAAAATGTTGATTGAAGTTTTAAGAAGACAAATTATTCAAAGCTATCTCTAGCAGCTCTTTATTTCCTTTTTAGGATTAAATGTCTCTTTTGCCTTCCAAATGGTTAGGAATGCAATTTAAATGTCTCGAAACCCTTCCTAACCATACATACAACATCTCTAAACACTTTTAATATTTTTTTGAAGCCTTAGAAATAAGATTGAAAGACAAAAATTGTTCAAACCTCAAAACTGCCTCCTTCATTGTTTGCCTCTTTTCTTCACTGCTTTGGTTTAATTTCGTCCCTCTACATTTTAATCTATTTTTCTTTGTATGAATTCATTGTTTTAAGTTAGATTAAGCCTTGTTTACTTTAGCTTTCATTTTTTGTTTTGGTTTCCTGTTTTTCTAAACACAAAAATCGATAAAGAAATCACATTAATACAGCGCAAAATCGATAAAGAAAACACAATTACCAATACAAAAATATAACAACCACAATACAAAACCACAATCCACAACTCAACTAAACATCCCTTAAATGTTTAAAAGT
>JAOXYD010000007.1:15291988-15315616 GCA_028565735.1 Pinacopodium congolense
GTTTTTAATCTTTTGAAAGGATAAGTTATATAATTTTTAATTAAGCTTAAAAATTATTATACCGTATTTTCTAATAAAATAATAGTATATTAATTATTTTTTATTTTTATAAAAATTTATTTTTAACCGAAATTGAATGAATTTTAGAAAGTTTATTAATAAATTGAAAATTTTTTCAAAAAATTGCTCAATAAATTGAAATTTTTTTAAAAAAATTACTTACTAAGTTAAAAAATTTTAAAGATAGGAGAATATACAAATAGACAATAATGTGATACTTTTATTATGTTGATACTAATATGGCAAATCCGTTTATCGCGTCAGTATTAACTTATAACGTTTTACTTTAAATATTTTTTTTTTTTAAGATTGATCTCTTAATTAAAATTTTTAAAAAGTTTACCATTCAACTAAAAATTTTGTAAAGATTAATCAAGTATGTAAGAAAAACATTTTTTCAATCTGGTGTTCATTAAAACGGTTTATATCCGAAATTTCTAAAATGTTATATCAAATGTCAATACTTTAGCTTAAAGAAAAACATTTTAGAATATAACATTTCCAATTTTAAGAATTTATTTCTCAGAGTAACTAATAATTCAAACACATGAAAAAAGCAGAGGCTAAAAAATAGTGAAAACTTTATTCTTCTTTTCATGGTCCCCTAAGTGTACAAAGTAATGCACTTTAAATAGAACTTTTCCACACAGTTAAATACATGAAAGTAGAAAACAAATAGTTATAGAATTGTAACCAAAATGATTCACTCCTAAAACTTGCTAACAATGCTGATAACAAATAAAATAGACAATTGAAAAATCTGGAACTACTAAAAAACTAACTTGACTTGGTCTACTGATATTGTAACAATGCCTCCCTTAAACTAAAATACTGCATATTTTAGTTTAACACTTAGCTATAGCCATCGAGCAAACTCCCAACTCCTTTGTGAGCATATGGAACATATAAATTTTGACAGCTTTTGTGAATATATCAGTAAGTTGATCATTAGTTCTGCAATAACTCAGTTCAACCATACCATTGTTGCTAAGCTCTCTCAAAAAATAGATTTTCACATCAATGTGCTTACTTCTTCCACGTAGTACGTGATTTTTGGACTATCTAATTGCAAAGTTATTGTCACATAGTATCACAATAGCTATTGTTTGTTTGAAGTGCAACTTTTCAAAAATTCTTCTTAACTAAATGGTTTAGCAAGCACAAGTTGTAGCAGCCATAGACTCAGCTTCTGTGCTTGATAGAGTGACAATTGGTTGCTTTTTAGATGCCTAAGAAATAGCCTCTATTCCAAATATAAACACGTATCATGAAGTACTCCTCCTATCATCTCAGTCTCCTACATAGTCACTATTAGTGAAGCTAAGAAAATATGACTTCTCAACTTTCTTATAAAATATCCCATGGTCTCTTGTACCTTGCAAATAGCAAAAATTTCTTTTGGCTGCCAATAGATGCATTTCGATAGGATTTTCCATGTATCTGCTGATTGAAATCACATAATATATTACATTTGGTCTTGTTGCAGTAAGATACATCAAACTGCCAACAATTTGCTGAAAAAATGTGCTATTGACCTTCTTCCCTTCAAGGTCTTCGTGTAGCTTCAAACCAGACTCAACCGAGGTGTTAGAAGGATTGCAATCCTTCATGTGAAATCTGTCCAGAATTTCTATAACATACTTCTTTTGACAGATAAAGATCCCGTTACTTCCTTGCATCACTTCTATGCCAAGAAAGTAATGTATCAATCCAAGGCCAATCATTTCAAATTCAGTCATCATAGACTTCTTAAAATCTTCAAACATAGCACTGCAGTTCCCAATAAACATAAGATCATCGATATACAGGCAGACAAATATCATTTTTCCTTTATCTCCGATCTTAATAAATAGTGAATGCTCATAAGGACACTTAAAAAACCCAACTTTAATAAAGTAAGCTTCAATGCGACTATACTAAGCCCGTAGAGCTTGTTTTAGTCCATAAAAGGCCTTTTTCAGTTTATAAACTTTATGCTCATTACCCGCTTTCATATATCCAAGAGGTTGTTTAATAAATACATGTTCCTTCAAATGTCCATGCAAGAATGCTGATTAGGATCACAATATGCAATATAGAGCAAAATGAGTGATTGGATTATTAAGTCCAGTTACCTTATAATCATTCATCCATAAAGGTCTTCTTCTAACACGTCGAGGAGACTGAGATTGATTTTCTTCTTCATCTTCTTCTATCATTCCCATTGAAGTTGCAATAGTTGTAGTAACTGTTGGAGCAGCACTTTCAGGCATATAAGTTTTAGAAATATGCTCTTATTCATCATAGTTGTTACAAAGGACCTGTATAGGTTGCTGCCTAATCCAGTCCCACATACTCTTTTCATCGAAAACGACGTCCCTACTGATCACAATCTTCTTTGTTAATGGATTATATAACTTATATGCTTTAGATACGTCACTTACACCAAGAAAGACACACTTCTCAGCTTTGTCATCGACTTTCTTCCTCTTCTGATCCGAGACATGGGAATATGCAATACAACAAAAAACCTTGAAGTAATCGACAGCTGGTTTTCTTCCACTCCAAGCCTTCTGTGGTGTCATGTTTTGAACATAAAAGGTAGGACTTCTATTCAGTAAGTGGATCCTCTAGTTTATTGCTTTAGGCCATAAAGTTTTTGGAACTCTTCCTCCTGCCATTAAGCTTCTCACCATGTTGAGGATAGTTATATTTTTCCTATATAATACATCATTTTGCTTTGGTGTATATGCAGTTGTAATCTCTCTTCTGATGCCATGATCTGCACAAAAAACTTCAATTTACTTTGAGCAATTCTCACCACCTTGATCTGTACGAAGAGTTTGAATGTTCATACCAGCTTCATTTTCCACGAGGGCTTTAAAGTTCTTAAATACTGAAAAAAACTTCAAATTTCTCCTGTAGAAAATAAACCCAAGCTTTTCTTGAATAATCATCAATAAAAGTAATTAAGTAGTGTTTACCTTCATTTGACGATGGATTTAGTGGTCCACAAATGTCTGAATGCACCAGCTCTAAAAGATCTTTAGCTCTCAAAGACTTCCATTTTTTAATGGTGATTGGTGTTGTTTGCTAATGACACACTTTTCACATACTTTGGAGGGAACTGTAATTTGAGGAAGACCAGTCACCATACCTTTTTGTTGGAGAGTCTTTAACCTACTAAAACTCAGATGGCCATAACGAAAATGCCATAACCATGAGGGTTCTGTCATCTCAGCCATTAAATAAGATTGAATACTTTCAATTTTCAAAGGAAACAACATATTTGAACTCATTTGAACAATTGCAATAGCATCTCTCACATAATCATAAATTTCACAAGCACCATTCTTAATGGTAATAACGTAACCCTTCTCTTGCAATTGACCAGCACTTAATAAGTTGTTTTTCAAGTTAAGAATATACAGTACATTAGAAATTGTCTCCACAAAACCATTATTGGTTCGTATCTTAATATCACCTTTACCCATCACTTCAATTTTAGAAGAATCATCGAAAGACATAATAGAACGAAATTCTTCATTCAGTTGTGGAAAAGAGGACTTGCTTCCACTCATATGGTTGCTACAACCCGTGTCCACATAACAGATTTATGACTCATATGCTTTATCTCCTTGCACAGCCATGAGCAATGTTTCTGTTTCCCCCTTTTCAACAAACTGTGAACATTCTATCGTGTCATTAGGTAGCCTTGTACGACATTCAGAACGAAAGTGATCAAATTTATGGCATTTGTAGCATTTTACCTTGGATTTGTCAAAGCTGCGTCCTTTATCTTGGCTTTGATCATCCCTGGAATTCGTATTATCCCTATGTCCATGTTCTCCCCTACCTCGACCTCGACCTCTACCCCTACCTCGTCCCTTTGAGTTGTTGGAATTGGTATAAGCTTTTAGGGCCTTCTCCTCAACTGTTGAATCTCTTTTCATCTTCTGTTCATGTATAAGAAGAGAAATTTGCAGCTCATCAAGAGAAAGTGAGTCTATATCTTTTGAATCTTCAATTGCACAGATAACATAGTCAATTTTTGAAGTCAAGGAGCGCAAAATCTTCTCTACTATGGCAACATCATGCATCTTCTCGCCATGGCAACAAATCTTGTTGCAAATTTCCATGGTTCTGGCACAGTAGTTATTAACCGACTCATTGTCTTTCATTACTAGTGTCTCAAAATCTTTCCATTGGACTTAAAGTTATGCTCGCTTTACTCTGATAGAGCCTTGGTACTTTTTCTTCAAAGAATCCTATATATCCTTGGAGGTTTCTTTGCAGAGAATAGTCTCCAAAATTGGGCGATCAATGGCTTGGAATAAGTAATTGTTGGCCTTCAAATCCTTCAGCCTTCTAGCTTCAATAGTTGTTTTATGAGTGTCGGTCAATATAGAGTCTTCTCCTGGTTCTTCAACTCCATCTTCAACAACGGACCAATACTCCTTGGATCGTAAAAAATGTTCCATCAGCATACTCCAATGGTCATAGTGTCCATCAAAGCGTGGAATCGCTGCTTGAGCAAAAGCTTAGGATGCCATTAATTTGCTACTACAAACAAAACAAAAAACAAAAAAAATATGTTGATGAAAAAAAACGACTCTGATTAGCAAAGACATGGTGACGTTAGGCTATGTAGAGGTGGCTATAGTTGCGAGGGCGACTCCTGTGACAGTAGCAGAACAACATATTTGATTTTTATGTGGTCCATAAACTTCTTCTTCTTCTACGTTTTTGAATAATTCCTTTGTCACTATTTACACCTCTTGGCTCTAGACAAGCGAAATCCCTCTGCGTCATTGGACACATACAAAAGTTGAAATCTAAGGCTCTTTTGGTTTGCACGAAAAAATGTTTGATAAAATCTCCCAAATGTTACTGCTTTGTGGAGGAAAGGAGAGTACAAGACACTACAACTGTACCTAAAGTGTTTGACATAAGTTCATAAAGGCTATGGCCTTAAACAACAAAAAGAGGGACCCTCCCAACTCTGATACCACTGATAACTCAAAGAAGTGAAAAAAGCAGAGGCTAAAAAAAGTGAAAACTTTATTATTCTTTTCACGGTCCCCTAAGGGTACAAAGTAATGCACTTAAAATAAAACTTTTCTAGACAACTAAAAACATGAAAGTAAGAAACAAATGGTTCTATAATTGTAACCAAAATGATTCACTCCTAAAAACTTGCTAATAATACTGATAACAAATAAAATTGACAATCGAAAAATTTGGAACTACTAAAAAACTTACTTGACTTGGTCTACTGATATTGTAACAATAACCATTAGAATCAGATTCGGTAGCCATTAAAATTAAACTCGAATATTAACTTAATATTATTGATTCATTAAGTGAATTAAATGAAATATATAATCTATAAGTTATTTTAAAATTTATCCAGATTATTGAACTATAATATTGATATATAGTACTAAAAATTCAAATATCTTAGTGTAATATATGTAAATTATATATCATGATACCAAATTTAGATAATTCAAATGAAATATATTAAAAATAAATGAAAAATAAATCCAATTATATCCATAAGCATAACTTATATATAAAAATTTATTAATTATTTAGTTGAATTTATGAAACAAATTATCGCAACTTAATAGATAATTATATTTTTCAAGCCGATTAGAGTCTCTTTTTGGTTAATTAAATACACCAAAGATAACTTGATTGTTTTTGTTTTTATTGTTTAAAATTTATCCTTTAACCTTATATTTATTTAATTATCACTCAAATTCTTATGTCATATTTTATTATATTTTCATCTGCTTTTTTTAATCTAAAATGACTTTATAGGAAGAAATTATATTATAGTTAAATAATACTATAATAAAATAAATAATAATTTTTAAATTATAAAAATAAAAAAAATCAAACAGCATTGGAATTCAATGTAATTAAGCTGCTTTTGGTCTACTGTCCTAAATTGAAATACTCCAGAATATTGGGTGGATAGATAAACAAATTGAAATTATTAGACTCAAGTAGCAAAATCATAGAAATTGAGGGACTTATACTTTATGAATTCGGGGAATCCATTTTTCATATCAAACCGCCGGTGATCTTTCATAAATTGAATTCCCGCTTGTTCAGGTCCAGAGGAGTCCAGAAGGGAAAAGGAAAAGTACCCAAACAGACACCGAATTTGATAAAACGGATAATTTCGATTTCCAGTGAGAATGTCGTCGACCGTAAAGGACGATGTCGATCGATTGTTCGAATGCTTCAAGTGCGGAATCTCACCTCCTGGTAAGTTTTTCGCTTCGTAATGCACTTGTTTGGTAGCAGAGAAAACTGAGGAAAGGGAAAGGAAAAGAAAAAGAGTGATCTCGATTCTTAATACACGTGTTTTGGATGCGGAGAAAATTGAGGAAAGGAAAGGAAAGACAGTGTTAGATAAGTAGAGAGGACATGAACTTTAGTTCATTTCTGTTATTTGCATTGTTTCACTTGTCTTCAGCTTTGATATATGTAGTTATATCATAGTGTATTCATGAGCCAGGGTTTCGTTTTAAAATCTTAATGATAAGACTGTTGATAGATTCTGTATTGATGTTCAACTTATGTAGTTTGATATCTGAATTTTTTTCTTGACCAGGCTCTCTATGTACTCGCTTCACTTGATTGCTTAATTTTCTCTACATTACCGAATTTTTATACTGTTTTCGTTCTTCAATTTATGTTGTTTGATTAGTAGTTTTATGTTATCTTTGACTTGTAAGTTTTTGTTAGAATCTGCTCTGAGAGAGAGAAAGAGAAGCAAAAACAAATTGAAGCAAGGGAATGAGATGCTGAAAGCATCAACATCTTCGTACACTCCATCTCCAGGATCAGAGAGGCAACAAAAGACGAATACAACAGATGCACCTTCTTCATTTGAAAAAGTTCGTATATCTGATTCTTTTTCTTTTAAACCTATTAACTTATTTTCATTATGAGTTAAACATTAATTCAGTTAATATGCATTCATTCAAAATTAAATGTCAATTTTTAAGGTAAGGTTTTGTCACCTTCTATAATGAATCTGCTCTCCTTACTTCTACAGCTTGGTTCAACATCGAACAGAGCAAATAGAATTGGTTATGGCAGGAAGATAGCTCCGGTGGTATTCTATGGTTCTCCACATGGTGTACCTCCAAAGAGGCCAATTAGTTTGTTGCGGTTGCTACGTGAAATACGTATTGATCTTGCTAAAGAACAACAGTCAAGTTCAAGGTGATTTTCTGATCTAGAACTATCATTTTATTTCACTCGCATGAATCAGTTGCTTTTAGGAAGCCTTCAACTAATTTGGATCTCTTATAGTACTTTGATTCAATTATCTATGAATTTGATTCTCTCAGGAGGGAAGTTTGGGCTACATTCCCACGACAGCATGAAGCAATCAATTTTGCCAAAGAGCATGAACAATTACGCGTATTCAGTTATCAAGACCACCACAACGGGAAAAGAAGGTTCCTTGTTTCAACTTACAAGGAATTTTGGAGGAGGTTTTCTCGTTTCATTTCTTTGTTATTATTCAATAAATTAGCACAAATGAAATGTTATCTTTTTAAGGTGTCTAATTGTACTAATATTCTTAATTTCAGGTACAAAGATATGGAATCTAAATATCGCCATCATTATGAAGTGATCCAGGAGGTGATGAACTATTGCTCTTTGTCATCGGAAACATGGAAACAGTTACTCACATACAGGATTAGTTAATTGCACATATAAAATCCTTGAAACTAGATTATGTACTCGCATTGGCTATACTTTCCAAAATTTAATTTCTATAGAAACAATTTTTGTTAAGATTTGACATGACAAGTTGATGTAATTGATTTCTTCCAGTTTGATTTGCTGTCTTCAGGGTTTACCATGCCATCTGTATTTTGATTTGGAGTTCAATAAGAAAGAGAATGACGGAAAAGATGGAAATGAAATGGTTGATCTCTTGATTTCTGTTATTCTCGAAGCATTAGATGAGAAGTATTCTATACAAGGAAATCAGGATGGGGTAGTGGAACTCGATTCATCTACGGAAGGTATGGCATCTACAGATAAATACTGTCCTTGTCTAGGTTTCCTTTTCTGGAAAAGTGAACTTAGTGTGCCATTTACACTTCCCATTATTTCATGCTTTTCTGCAGAAACATGAGATGGTCGTGGTTCTTTCCTATGTTGATTTCTCTCTGACTATTATCTCCCAATGTAACTGTCCAGAAAAATTTTCTCGTCACCTTGTCATTCGATTGCATAAGACAGCTTTTAAGGACAACTCACATGCAGGTGCATTTGTTTCCGAGGTACCCTTAGTGACTAAAAATGATAACTGATTAACTATTCAGTCAATAGCGATATTCACCATTCTGTTCTAGATCCACTTCTTCTATCTGATTCCTAGTTGGAAATTGGAAATGACTTGATAATTTCCCCATAATTCATGAAGTTGATGTTTAGAATATTGGTGTATTCTCAGGTATGTTCTCGAATTTTAACTGGGAGGAATGGTAGATTTGAGAAATTGTTTGTGGCAAAAGACTCGAGCTCTTTGGAATCTTCAAGCCAGCTTTTCATAGACAATGCTGTTTATTCTAGAAACCGTTGCTTCCGCTTAGCTCTTTCATCAAAGGCAGGAAAGACTTCTGTCCTCCTTCCCACTGGGCGCTTTAAATGTAAGAACATGGTAAGCTGCTATAGTGGCCAGCTATGGTAATTCAAAAATTTAATTAACCATTAGTTGTAACAGATGTTTAGTTGTATATTCTGATTGAACATTTTTCTTTTTTATGTTTGTTCTTGTTGATTGCTTTTTATTTAGTCAGAACTTGCACAATCAGAATCAACTAGGAGTTACTGAGTGTTATTTTATGGCTTCATACCACTATCCAAACTCTTGTTGATCTGCGTTTCATATTAACCTTTGTACCTTTGAGAAGTTGCTTTCCCATACAATAAGTGGTACTCAGAATTGTTGGTCAATCCGATCCAATAATGTTATGCATTTGAATTATTGGTTGTGTAATTTCTTTTCTTTTTTTTTCCCCGGCCATTGTGTAACACTGACAGTAATCATATGAAAATAGTGTGACGAAGAAATGTTCATGGCGTCCTTGATCTGCAATATGGATACTGATTGTGAGAAGCTTCTTGTCTGCAAAATGGACTTGGATTGTGTTAGGACCCTTCAATTTGATACGGAGGTACATTGTAGTTCTCTATCCTGAAGGAAATTATATTATTATGCCCTGATCATTCAAAAGGCTTCATCCTTTGTGAATTCCCGATTTGTTGTTAGCATATTGTTAGGTCAAAATTCAGTGATTGTATGTAGGGAAGTTCCGTTGGGATGAAATCTTATTGCTTTACAATGGGAATGTTGAATGTAGGTAAATAATAACTTCAGATGCTCTAGCCGAGATTTGTCACTCAATAGTTGTGCAAGTGATGCTTCAGTAGCATACAAGATGGGGAAGTCACCATTTCCTGCGTTGGACAACTTCATAGAATCCATTGCATCCGTTGGAAGTGTATCAGGTAATTCCATTTTCAATTCATCCAGAATTTGATAAGTCCTTTGAATTATGCTAATTCTGGGAATGTTAAATTAGTCCAAACAAACCTGAAGTTAACAAATTTGTCTGCAGATTAAGTATGAGTGAATATTTTCCTGTGGTTATTTGGCTGAAAAAAGAGCAGACTCGATAGGTTAAGACTTATTTCATGCAAGCTAGGATTAAATAGGGTCTGGCAATATAAAGAGTGAAAATGATGAATAATAAAAGTATTCCTTGGTTAACTGGATAAAAAGGTTGTACAAGTCAAAAAGCGGTGCTTCGTGCTAGTTTTTCTTAATAGACCCAAGATGAGATCTTTTCTTTATGCAGTTCATATTATGATTTTTACTAGACTCTTTGTTGTAATATTCAGGAAAAATTCGAAGCTGGTATTGGTTCTCGGAATACGGGTTGATGGTCTACAGTATGTCAAAAAACAGATATTGTGAAAGAATTGGCAGACAGCATAAAAGCAATAACGGTAAAACTTACATCGTTCCATTTCTTTTGGCTGAAAGTGAAATATACTTGTCAAACAAAATTTTTAATCTTGTTCTCTGGATGTTGAAATTAATTTTCTTAAATTTATTTAGGTGGTAATAACATTACTTCTTTTGTAACAGTCCTTTTTTTATTTTAGTTCTTATATTTTAAAAATTATCATATTATTTATAATATTCTTAAATTATCGCATACTATCTTCCATATTTTATAATCTTTTTTTTTGCTTATTAATAATTTTAAAATGAGGTCTTGTTGAAACTTAAAAATTTTAATGTTATATCAACTTATGTGAAAAAATAGATGAAAATATAAGACATATAAAAATTGGATAAAAAAGAGAAAATAAATAAAATGTAATAGAAAGAATTGTATGATAGTTAAATACTATGATATATTGAGAAGTAATAAAATTTTAAAAATTGTATGATAATTAAATAATATATTTATATCTTGTGACATTAAGGGAAAATGGTTTTTGTTAATTAATTTATACCTTGTGACATTCAGGAAAAATAGTTTTTGATACTTGGGTTGTTTTATTTATGAAATGTCCGAATTTTTTTGTAAGGATAAAATTGTTTTATTTATCCTAAAAAAAATCTTCTTTTCTGTTTTGTTCAGTTATGTACGTAGTCGATCTCAGAGCTGCAGTTTTTTATCAGAAATGCTATGATCCAGATTGCCGAGGTGCTGCGCTGCTTCTTTTGTTTTAGTTTGCATTTCTTTTTGATGTACAAGTCATCACTTTGAGGCTGGTCTTATTTATTGCCTCAGGTTACAGATCACCCTTGCGCCCGATTCCAACCAACATAATAACTGATGTTTCATTTTTTTACAACTCTGAGCAAATACGTATTATGCATGAAATGGAGTTGGCTAATTACAACCTTGACTATGAATTTGGTAAGACGCATGACGTCGGCAGCTCTGGTAAAGATACTTGGTGGCTTGAGGTCTCAAAAGTTGCTGATGCTATTGAAACCCAGCAGAACACCTTGACATTCGACGACATGGTCAGTAAATTTAGCCCTAATTTCGTTTATTAATTCTGCCTTTGCCGGATGGTAATCTCGGCCTCGATTTGAATGGTATAAAATTAACGTCAATTTGATTCAAGTTGAATAAGATAAATTATGCCAATTTGATTGAAGTTGAATGAGATACATTTTTCAGTTGAATGAGATAATTTTTTAAGTTTAAAAATTACAAAAAGTTAGTCCAACCAATCCGTAAAGTAAGTTCATTCTCGGGTATCTGAGTTGGAACTTGAACTTTTAAAAATGATTCCAAATCAAACTATAGCCTTAAAAATTTTTGAATCCATGCTAGAGTCCAAGCGTAGTCCCATCCATTCCAATACTATTTAGTCACGTCCCACCTTAAGTTCACCTCATTACCATTTCGCATGTCAAAAGAAAATGCTTTTGTCACTTTATATATTTCTACTGATCTCTTTTTTGACGAAAACAAAAGAAGGATTTGTATGTTCGAATATTTCTTTCTTTATTATATGATTGGAACAGTCTAAAACATAATCGCAGAAGTTTGCATGTTTAGTTTAATGAAAAATTAGTACTATTAAGATGGTGAACATTCCCTTGTAAGGCATAATGTAGTGGATATGGATTTATCAGTGACATTTCTTTTTAGCAGAATATTAACGACGAAGATGACTGGTGGACTGCCGTGGAAATGACTACCTGCCAGACTGAACTGATGCAATCCAAATAAAATTTTAGAATTCCACTTTCTTTTCTGCAATCCAAAATCTATTAATTTCATTGATAAACATCCAATGTTTCAGTCCGCGACCTCTGAGAGAGAGCACCAGAATGCTGGAATTGTAAAGGCCTTGTACCGAAGAAGATAACTTCTGGCCCACGGCCCTATTTACTCCAGTTTTAGTTGCACAAGTGGTTATTTTCCCATGAAGGTTACATTTACACGGTGAGTTCTTCTGAAACCAAGTCTATGTTTAGATTCTAAAATCCATTGCGTTGTATATGAAATAAGAGTCGCTTATGGGTGCAATTACTTCTTATATATTTAATAATGTTTACAGTTTGTGATACTTGTTGCATAGCGCGTCGTGAGATAAAAGTAAAATAAAGTTAAATGGATTTGCAGTGCTTGGTTGGCAATAGAAAATTTGAAAAGTCTAGGCATTTCAATTATTTGCACTAACCCGACCTAAGCTGAAAGTAATCCGCTGAAGGTAAAGAACTTTCATGATTTAAGAGGATCGCAGTCTTCTATTTCTAATCTTTACGATTTATGTTTACCTATTCTCCTTTAATCTCTTTTGTCCCATATATGCAATTTTTTTAATGAAATAAAGATATAGCATGTAAAATTTTACAATCAAGTATTTGCCTTATTACATAAATTCTTGATAGGGTAAGCTCAAAATTTCATGTACCGTTTGCATAAAGCATTCATAAAATCAATTTTAATAAGGGTCATTTAATATTGTTGTAGTTTTTAATTCGAATTTCTTAATTTTGGTCCATGGTCTTAGTATTTAGGAAATAAAATATGTTAGTAGAAACAAAACTATTATTTTAAAATATAAATACTTTGAGTTTCTGTTAAAAGCTTATTAAATCAATATTTAAATATCACTTGTGTAATATTATTGTGTTAATATGTTAAAGATGCTTTATTCTACATTCAAATAATAAATGAAATTTGATTATAAAAAATTTAAAAGTTTTTATTTTTACTTTTGAACATTGAAGATCACTTTTAAAATTTAAAACAAATTTTGGTTTTTTGATGTATTACTTAAATGTTTTTCAATTAATTAAAAGTACTAACATTTTAAAAAAACTATTCTTAAGATAGATTAATATAATTACTACTTAAAAAATAAAATCAATAAATGTTAAATTAATTTGTGATAAATACAAAATAGATTGTGAAGGGTATTTTGTTAAAAAATTAAGAAATCAAAATAAACAATATTTTGAACAAATAAACTTTTTTAATTTAAATTTGAAAACAAAAATAGAAATGTGATAAAATATGTTTAATTAATCGACAGAAAAATAGTATTCAAAGAACAAATTTTATGCATTTAATTTAATGACTTCCTAAAATTAAAGTTCACGTGTTTATGACACTTGTCATGTTGAAAAAGTGATAATGAGAAGTAGATATGCATTTTCTTTTGTTTGACTCTATGTAATTAATTATTGAAAAATTTCTTGTACTTTTTAATGTGCATTCATATAATTCTTTTGTTTAAGGCTCTCTTTTAAAATTTTTGTTATAGTTTTAATTTAAATTTCTTAATTTTGATCTTTATTTCTAATTTCCTTAATAAATAACCTGTGTTGAGTAGAATAAAATTGGTACTTTTAATATAAATATTTTCGATTTTGTATTAAAACCTTATTTAATTAATGTGCATAAGAATTAAAAATTTTATAATGTTTTGATATTATTTTAATTAGACGTTTTTAATATTGAAGTTTATAAATTAGTTCACATTTTATTATATTATTATGCAAAGTTATTTTATATTTAATGTAGCTTCATATTGTAAATAACTTGAAAATGAATTTTAATTTTAAATGCTGGTTAATTATTGAAAATAACAATATTTGGATTTTTTATTTTTACTTTTAAAATAGCTTTCACTTCTATTTTGACAAATATTTTATTTTTCAATTAATATTTGATTTTGAATATGATTATTGTTACATAATTTTCAATTTTGAAAATAATTATTTAAACATAATTTTAATTTCGGGATTATTACGAAATATAAATTGATATATTTATTATTTAATATTTAGATTATAATAATTGCATTATATTAACCAATTAAAATTAAATAAATTAACTATAAAAATAAATTTGTCAAAAGATCATCTTTTATCATTATAAAGTGAAAAAATAAGTAGATTTGGCTAAATAGTTAACTGAAATCAATCCTTAAACCTTGATTTAACTAATTGTCATCCTTAAGAATAAATCAAAAGTAAAATTTAAAAGCCTAAGGTTTTACTTAACAACCATGATTGCCAAAACGTCCTGTATTAAAAATTTTAAAGGTTAAATTCATCTAAATTTTTTGAAATTTAGTAAATTATCAATTAGATTTTTATAATTTTAAAATTATCAAATAAATTCTTAATATTTTAAATTATTTTTATTATTATTCCCTGTGTTAATAGTAATATAACATGTGTCACGTGGATTAATAGTGAAAGTAATTTAAAATTTTAAAAATCTATTTAATAATTTGTTAAATTATAGAGATCTAATTGATAATTTATCTAATTATAATGACTTAAATAATATTAAACATAATAAATAAATTATTTTAATAATTAAAATAAAATTATTAATAATTAAAAAATATACGTTGTAAATATTATATTCTTTTAAAAAGTATTAAATTAAATTTAAAAAATCAAAAAATCATACAAATATTTTATTTTTTACAAATTTATTATATATAATATTTCATATATACAAAAGTAACAAAACAAATTTATCGTGTAAATAATATAATAATAATTACTTTAAATTGATAAAAAAAATTTAATTAAAAATAATTTGATTTAAGTATAATTTTATATAACTTAAACGACTTTTTTATCCTCAATTTTATCAAATTTAAATTTGAAAATAGTTTGATTTAAGTATAATTTTATATTCAATTCTAATTAAATCTAAATAAAATAATCTAAAATTTATTCAAATTTAAATATGATTTGAATTTTAAATTTAAATATATTAAAACTTAATTTAGGTATTAAAAATACTTTTAAGTATTATTCTATTCTTCTTTTGAATCTTCGACATAAGAAAAATATTTGTAAGATTTTTTTGAATTTTAATTTAATACTTTATTAAAAGAGTACAATATTTACAATACATATTTTTTAATTATTAATTTTATTTTAATTATTAAAATAATTCATTTATTAAGTTTAATATCATTTAAATCCTTATAATTTGATAAACTATCAATTAAATCTCTATAATTTAATAAACTATCAAATAAATTCTTAAAATTTTAAATTACTTTTATTATAAATTCAGTGCCATGTGACATGTCCATACACTGCTGTTAATAAAGGTACTAATGGTGAAAGTAATTTAAAACATTATGAACTTATTTGATAATTTTAAAATTATAAAGACCTAATTAATAGTTTAATAAACTATAGAAATATAGATGAATTTAATCCAAAATTTAATGCAGATTATAAACTATTTTTCTTGAGAAAGCAACTTAAGTTCTAAGCCTTAAATCTAACCTAAAATTTCAATACTTTAGTCAATATAAAAATGCATTTTCACAATTATTCTCAATTTTTCATACTTTAAAGTGGTTAGTTTTAACTTAGAAAAAATGATTTAACGCTAATTTGTCTCATGCTAATTTTAAAAGAGTTGAAATAGCAAAAGGCCCAATGTTAAATTTAAATTTCGGTAAAACTACGGCCCCAAAAACCTGGGGTGGAAAGACAGCACCGCCCCGGTTATAAAAGGGGGCTACGGGGCTCCTACGACGAAGACCAATTATAAGCAGATGAAGTCTTGGTCGTGTCTCAAAAGCATCGACGATTCTTCTTTCCTGAGATCATTTACCTTCTCTCATATCACAGCTCTTATTATCTAATGGATTCTGCTCCTATCTTCATCACCACTGAAACTCTACACACCATCCTCTCCCACCGAACCTTAATCCAGCACTTCAACACTTTCCTCCCCTCTGTCTCTCCAACACTCCACACACCTCTACGCCACAGCTACGCCGTTTCACCATCTTCCTCCCTTCTCCTAATGCCTTCATGGTCCGCTTCCCCTTCCCTCCCTTATATAGGTGTCAAACTAGTCACTTATTTCCCTCAAAACTCATCGTTAAATCTGCCCGGAATTCATGGAAGCTACGTACTTTTTAGCTCGACAAATGGTCAAACTTTAGCTTCTATGGATGGCACCGTATTGACTCTTTACAGAACCGCTTGCGTATCTGGGTTAGCATCAAAAATCTTGGCTAGGGAAGATTGCAAAGTCCTAGGGATGATCGGTGCTGGGTCTTTGGCACCTCATCTCATCAAGGCTCATATTTCAGCAAGGCCCAGTTTGCGAAGAGTGATAATTTGGAACCGGACGATGAAGAAAGCAGAAGAATTGGTGGAAAAACTGAGGAAAGAAGGTATTGGAGGTGACGGAATTTGTTTTGAGAGTAACGAGAATTTGGATGAAGTTGTGGAATTGGGTGATATTGTAAGTTGTGCAACTAATTCCACATTTCCTCTGGTTAAGGGTGAAAAGCTGAAGCCAGGAGCACATTTGGATTTGGTGGGATCGTTTAAGGAGACAATGAAGGAATGTGATGATGAGGCTGTGAAAAGAGGCAAAGTGTTTGTGGACAATGAGGCAGCACTAGAGGAGGCAGGGGAGATAGTTGGTGCTTTTGAGAGAGGAGTGATTAGTAAAGATGATGTTGGATATCTGGTGAGATTGATCAAAGGTGAGCAAGTTGGGAGAGGGAGTTGTGAAGAAATAACGGTCTTTAAGAGTGTCGGCTCTGCGGTTGTGGATATGCTTGCGGCACAGTTGGTGTATGAGACTTACGTCAAGAATAATAAATTGTAAGATAAATTCTATATAGTTCTCATAATAGTGATTCTCAGTCAATAATGTCCTTCTATATAGTATCGCAATGGTGATTCTCAGTAAATAATGTCCCTCTCGTACTAAAATGCGTACCTTGGATGTTAGTTGCGGTTGGGAGTTAGGTCTGCAGCCACTTATTTTCTTTCTTAATTTGGTGGGACAGCACTGTATCTTCCTCAGGCACTTTATCCTGTTGGAGTTCTTCAGGTATTCAGAAAGAAAGAGTAGTTTAATTTGTCACAGTCTTACCTCGCACAAATTGATTTCACCTGGGTTTGATTAAGAGAGAAAAAAGCAAGAGCACCAAATAAAATAATTAGCCACAGAGAAAGAAACAGCCTGAGAAGGAACTGATTTTAACTACAATTACTCGCTTTTAAACAAATACATATGAGAATCTGTATTCATGCCTCTGCATCCTTTTGAGGACACTGGTAGGTGTGCAACACACCCGTACAAATTGAACCGCAGATATAATTCGATGATGTTAGAGTTCTTTTTGACGAGTTTGATTCTTTTTCGGCATCCTTGGGTGGATACTCGCGAATAACATATCGTCAAGTTGTCTCTCTGCGTCGTGTTCTGTTGTGGCCTGCATATATAGTTAAGTTAAACAAAGTGTAATCATCAAAGTTCATATTCAAGCAACTCTAAAGCTATGGCAAATACTACTGTGAGACTCAAGAAAGGGAATCCTATGGTCTAGCCAAAACACTAATTAATACGAAATCGAGTTTAGGTTTAGGCTTGGGCTTAGATCTTAGAGGTTGAAGAAAAGATATGCTACAGTGATTAATTACCCAATTTTTTATTCCTTTGCTTCTGGGAAACAAATATAAACTGGTGGTCAAGAAACAAATTGACATACCCGTGAGTTAAATGAAAACCGCAATGTTTGAATCTGAGTTCCTGAGCAAACCCTCAAATCAAAACCAAGGGAATCTACGCCAATAACCGCAGCCTCCTATAATAAATGGAAGAGTTAAAAAGATAACCTGAAACATAAATTTATCCAACTTGAAACGCTGTGCTGCAATGAAACTACTTGCAATGCAAGAATAGATCTAAATCATGTGTAGTTTGACGTGAAAAATAACCCAACAGAAGCACTAAGAATTCCAGTAACCGTATAAATGAAGAACACAACAAGCTTTTCATGTTACAGATAATCTATGCCGTGCTGAAACATGAACCAAATATGGACTTGTAAAAGGCCTTTGGGAGCTTAAATTGATATTCAACTTTAAGCTTAAACTTACTAAAGATTGGTTACACATGGATAAACACATTACAAAATTGATGTATCCACAGAACTTCATAAAGATGGTTTGGCACAATTCTAAATGATCTTAAAACCCCCAAAAATTGAGATTTACCTCCACTTGAATCCCCTTACATCTCCAACATAGTGATTTCAAGGCCTGAGTCACCTTATCTCCACTAGCTTTGAGATGAGACATGACTTTGGATGCTGAAAGTGCAACAACATCAGGTCGAGCTCTTCTAAAGTCTTCCACTTCAACTATAGTCTGCAAAAAAAAGCAGATAAAGTTTATAATTGTCTGAAGAACTGAAATTGTGTAAACGAAGTTCAAGAGAATGTAATTAATAATATTATGTGATCCACGGATTCAAGGAAATGACCAGATCTTTCATCATCAATAATGTTTGATCAAAACTGCCTAATTATAGAAGCTGCTTATTCCCATAGAAAACAACATATTGAGATTAAAACAGCATGCCTCTTAGTCCATGTATTAATAGCATCAAATCAGAAATCAGATATTTCAAATCAGCAATTTCATATTTGTAACATCTAGGTAAGAATAAACATAACTAAGGAGTAAAATTTTCTTATCTAAACTAATTTACAATAGAAAGCTGGCAAGCAAAGAGTGGATGTCAAATACAAGAAAAGAGTTTTGTGAGCATACATCCTGTCCATGAGCTGAAACCAGTTGAATTCTTATGGTCTCTAGCTTGTAAAGTGAAATCCTCTTTCTTGGGATCTCATCCATCCCTGGTTCTTGAGCCCCAACTGAACCATCTTCAGATGCTAACACATGTTTGTGACCATTGATTGCACTGATGTCATTTAATCTGCCTTCTACATTTTTTCTGGTATCACTGTGGCTTGACTGGTTACCGGACCTATGTTTCTGGATCTCATTTTGTTCTTCAATTAAGGCAGGTCTTATGAGGCCCTGGATAGCTAAACCAGCTGGAGGCTGTTCCATCCAATCTATAGGATCATCTGAAGCAATCTGTTCATTAATAAACAAAACTTAAACATATCACACGAAAAAGAGTTCATCCAAGGCAATTAGTAGCATCAACCGATTTCCTCTGTGATATATTTCAGGAGAAAAAACTGAAGGACCAATGGAAAGGAAGGGATGAAATGATAAGAAATCTAGAGGTTATTTGGCATGATTAGAGCAAATGAGAGACAGAGAACAAACCTCAGGAGGAGCAAAAATATTATTTTTCTAGAAAATTCTCAAGTTTATCTTTTTGTTCCCCATTTCGCCTACTAGCCTAAAAACTATGATTCAAAGCTTTTGTTTGAAACCAAGCAAAGCTCCATTTTATCATTATAATGCATATTGAATCAGATATGATTCAAGGCTTTTGTCTGAAACCAAGCAAAGCTCCATCTTATCACTATAATGCAAATTGAATCAATAATATTCTTGATTGGCATCAACCATAAAATATCAGGAATTACCTCAGCGAGTTTTTTAGCAAAATACATAGGATGAGATGCACGCATGGTCTCCAACTTTGCCCAGTCTCCCAATACCTCATCAGTGTCATCCTCATCTTCATCTTCAAGAACAGCTGCCAATTCCTTCAAATAAGAAAAAGAATCATAAATGCAGAGTATCTAGCAAGATACCACTGTGATCTGACGCATGCCTTTGGAGAAGATTTGACAGGAAGAGAAATAACCTCATCATAATTGTCTTCATCGTCTTCATCCTCATTTTCATCATCTTCAACATTGCTATCATCATCTTCAATTTCTTCAATCCCAAAATCAATTTCCGAATCACCTATTGCATCCATCACACTTAGCATTTCCATGGCATCAAAGCCTACAATAGCTTGCTGAAAGTGAACGAACCATAGAAACAGAAAAGAATAAAAAAAAGAATGAGAAATAGAAGCAATAACCACCAGAATGCATAAAATTTAATAAATGGTCATAGTGCTTATGGTAACTGTATGTAAATGCTATCTTTTATCATTTCCTGCCAATAATGACCATTATTGTCCAAATCACCAATGTCATCAGTTGTATGCCTACTTTGAAATAAGAAAGTCATTCATTTCCTATTCTGATCATCAACTTGATTTGTTCATAGTCATGTTTACACAATAAATAGTAAAGCATAGTCTGGTTGTGAGAAGAGTATCTCCATACCACAAAGTTATTTTGAGGTGTCAGGCTCTGCAATATGTCTTCATCATTCTTAACTTGAAAGTATATATCTGCAGCACATCCAAGCACATCAACATTTCATTTATATGAATAAAGGATCCCTACACCATATGTCACAAACTTAATGAGGCAGTTATAAAATTCAAATACTAACTTCCATGTTCATCAGTCACATAGGGCAAATCTGGCCATACAATATTCTCATGAACGTCATCTTCCATCAAGCCAGTGAAAACTAGTGTTGCTTTGTTATTCGCCTGCACATAAATCACTACAGGCAGCATTAGCTATGGACACTGACACAAACTCAAGATCGATTATCCTATTGACAATTCCAAATGCTAACATTATAAACTAAGGCCATTGACTACAAACCTACATAAAACATGTACAGATCTGAACCATTACAACATAATCAATCTTTCAGTTGAATACTAACAAGTCACCCTATGATACCTCCACAATTGTTCTAGCAGTTTCCTCAGCTGCAAGCGTTGTCTCGCCATTGTTTTCTGATGTTGGCTTAGAGATCTCCTCAAACGGATGATATTGCAGTCTACCTTTCGGTTTCGAAGGATCTGAAGCTGAACCCAAATACTCTGCAGATGCTCGAATATTCTTCATAAGACTAGTTCGCTTCAAGGACGAACTATCGCTACATCTCCGAGACTTATACCTGTTTTCAACATAGACAAGTACCAAATCGTTAGCCTCTTTCAACTCGCTAGAATGCAGGAAAACGAGTGAAAACTGATAATCTATCGCATACTGGGTGTTATTAATAGACAAAAAAGTACATAAACATGCGCAAGCATATTTTAACTATTAACCACTAGAATGCAGGAAAGGGAGAGAAAACTGGAAATCGTTCTAAGCGTTACTCATTATCAATAGGTGAGAGACATCTAGAACTAAACATTTGTAAGCATTTTCTTGACTATTAACCGCTAGAATGCAGCAAAATGAAAGAAAACGCAGAGAAAAGTGATAATCAATACTAGTATAGAACTAAGAATTCGTAGTTATGGTAAAGAAGTACTTAGATTCTAGCAAATAGGAAAATGCAAAGTGAAAATCCATACCAAGGCACGTCGAAGCCGCCGGGATAGAAAAGCCGGCGAGTGGAGAAGTGAACGACGGTAGCCTCCTCCAAGCTGAGACGACAATCTAAGAACAAAGAATAAGCAAAACTCGATCTCTGTTTGGTTGCAGAGAAAATGCATGAAACTTCAAATTCGAGTTTATGAGAATGAGTAATAGTCGGTTGCCTCTTTATATATATTTATGAAGAAATTCAAACTGCGGAGGGAATTTACGGGCTAAGACGCTGGAGGAGCAGAAATTTGCACCGGTTGGGAATCGGACGGCCGAGGCAGTTTCAATCATCATCATCATTTTCCTTTTTCTTCTCTTTTCTTTTCTTGGCAAGATCTGTGTGACGCAGAGTTACTCTACCTTAGCACAACTTCGACTTTGATTAGAGGTCTGGATGAGGTCCTAGAAAGATACTCTACGTCATATCTATTATCATTCGCTACGATCGGACAGATCAAAGGGACAGCAGAGCATTTTATCCGGTGATTAACTGCTCATGTTTGATATTACTGTTAAGTAGTTTTTGGTTCAACTTTTTGTATTTTTGTATATTTTTTTTCAATGTGTTTATTTTAATTTTATATAGTATTAATATTTTTTATTTTTATAATATACTTTTATTTTTATTTTAAAAAATAAAAAATCAAAATCAAAAAGAAAAATTATACAAAACAGATCATAAGCAATTTTTATCCTTAAGATTCCTAAAAAAAGTTCTTACAAAAATTAATGATATTGTTCAAAATAAAGATTAGTCGTTATTTAAAAAATTAAAAGTTATGCAAACTAAAATTTCAAACTTTAAATTTAATTATAGTGTTCAAAATAAAAATTATTTCTAAATTAGTTAAAATTTTTAAATTATACTAATTATTAAATAGTATTAAATATTAAATATTTTTAATTTTTATAAAAATATTAAAAATTATATTATATCTTAAACTTGTACAAAGAATTATAAAATTGATTAGCCTATCAAATTACAAATTATAACTTTATAACTTTAACCATGTTCCTATTTTGGTCAAAATTTTGCCTATTTTATCTTTTTTTAAAGGCTAATGAATGTATCAATGATTTATTTCTTATGACTTTTTTAGTTCAATTATTAACTATTAAAAAATTTTAATTTAATGATCAAGTTTAAAAAGTCAATCAACTCAAAAAAAATTTTAATCTAAATTTAATTTTATTAGTTTCATGCTGATTAAATTAATAGATTTAGTCACGTGAATATCTATATAATACTTTATCATGTGAATGTCTATATATACAATTATAACTTTTAAAATTTTTAATTTAACAACTATCACTTTGGAATTTTTTAAATTTCATATCTAATTTTTAATTTTTCAATTTATATTTTTTTAAAAAATTCATTCATATCAAGTCAAATTTAAAAAATTTTCCTTATAAAAACAAAAAGTGACTAATACACGAATATTTTTTTAAGAAATATTGTATAATGACTTCTAAATTTAGTTAACAATTATTTAATTATGTATTAAACTCTCTTTTAAAATATATGCAAGGATTAAATTTAATAAGTCTTTGAAAAGCAATTCATGAATAAATATTTTAAATTAAATATATAATAGTTACATAATATCTTTTATAAATAAATTTAAATATAAATATATATTATTAATTTATAACAAAGAATAGATCTAAGCATAAAAAATTTTATTATTTCAAAAAATTGAAAACTATTCTATTTAAATAGAATAATCATAAATTATATCTACTGTCGTAGATAAGCCAAAAACTCTTCTGACACGTACTTTGTCCCATTGTTTGATCGTAAGCAATGAATTTTGTTTTCGACTTCACTTTCTACCTTTTCCTTGAACTCCTTAAATTTACTGAAAGCTTCTAATTTTTGTTTCATAAAGTCAACCCATATGTACCTTGAGTAGTCATCAATAAAAGTAATCATGTACTAGAATCCACTAATTGAGGCTTGTTTTACTGGCCCAAACACATCTGAATGCACTACCTCCAACGGTGCTTTTGTCTTGAATGCTGACTCTTCATAAGGCAATTGGTGTCCCTTTCTGTATTGGCAACCTGCACAAATAACATCTTTTTGAACTTTGAGTTGAGGAAGCCCTTTTAACATCGCTTTATTCATCATCACCTTTAACTTGTGATAATTCACATGTCCTAATCTGGCATGCCATAAGTCTGGAATCTCGCTTCTCTTGGTCTTGTTAGCATATGCTTCCTATGTTGATATGACATACACAAACTTAACCCTTTTGCCTTCCATTAGTGATTCTTTTGGCAGTTGTAAGGTCTTGAACACTTTCACATCATTTGGTCCAAACACTA
>JAOXYD010000007.1:15317812-15332564 GCA_028565735.1 Pinacopodium congolense
AATTTTAAATTAATTTCTATTGAAACTATATGAAAATTATATTATAAAGTTAAAATTTTATAAGTTATATTTTCAATTTCATTTTCTATTTACAATATAACTGTAAAATTATTGATAATTAAAAATTATTATATTTCAATATAATAGTATTCAATATTTCAAAATAATAAGTTTTTAAATATTTATAGCTATTATTTGTCATAAATCAATAATATATATTTAAATATAAATTTATTTATAAAATATATTTTGAGGCTACTATAAATTTAATTTAAGATTTATTTATAAATTGTTTCCTTTAAGTTAAAGATTTATCAAGTCTAATTTTCACATATTGTTTGAAAGAGAATTTAACATATGATTAAATATTTATTAACTAAAATTTGAAATCATTATATAATACTTCCTAATTAAATATTAGCGTATTAATTATTTATTATTTCATAAGAAAAAAATTAATTTTAACTTGATTTGAACTAGTTTTAAAAGATTGTTCATTAAATTTTAAAAAATTAAATATTAGACATTTAATTAAAAATTTTTAAAACGTTGCTTTTGAAAAATTTTAAACATGAATATTAGGTGACACTTTTTCACGTACTAAAGTCCATTAGTTTAATCAATATAAAACTAAAGACCTCTAAATTTGTTCTTGAGTTGATCAACTTTTTAAAAGTTGATAAATAAATTTTAAAATTTTAAAATTTTAAAAGTTAACCACTTGATTTAAAAAAATAGCAAAAAGATTAATTACTAATACATCTATTATCCCTTGTTTGAAAGTATTTTTTTATGTTTGTAAAAATTTAAAATTTAAAATTTATAAAAAATTTTAATAATTTGAATTGAGATCTTAAATCATAAAATCAAATTTAAAAAAATTAAAATCGTATTGATTTAAAAAAATTTAAATATGTTATAAATATTAAAAATGTTGGAGTTATTTTTAATTTTTATATAAATATTAAGAAATAAAATATTTTTTTAATCTTGCCGTTCCTAAAACGCGACATTACGAAGCCGAGAAATGAATATACAATTATCTATTAGAAATATCTACTGTCAAAATTAATCAGTAAGGAAAAATATCCACAATGATAATTTATTGTTCTGCTCCTAAGTATTCACTTTCTGTTTGGTTGCGCAGATAATTCAAAGCCTATTCTCCTCAACTTGTTCAATGTGTGTTTTTCTCTGGTATCTTTTAGAATGCTATCTCTTAGATATTCTATGGTTTTCATGCCCAGTAGATTGGAATCTCCGAGTTCCTCAAACCGTAACAGAAGCAGTTTCCTGGTAAGCTTTTTGGCTAATGAAGTTTCTGCATAACTTGTCTAAGGTTCTGCTTCTTCTCTCCTGCTTTGATTAACTTTCAGCAGATAATTTTTGCAGGTATGTGCACAAAAGGATCCTCGCCCGAGGTATCCTCGAGTGTGGAAGTCGAGAAATAGGATTGGGACCGTCTCCAAGTCAGGAAAGCTTGTTGATTGCGTAAAGAGTCTTCCTTTTCTCCTCTGCTGTGTTTCTGCTTTGATTTTGAATTGTTTCTCTAAGCCTTGTGTGCTATATCGAAGTCTTTAAATGTTGAGTTGGATAATAGAATTGGATTTTCGGCGTTTTGTGTTGGGATGACAATCTTATGATTCTTGTGGTTATGTAGGTAAAGGGGTTGTCAAATGTAAAAGAGGAAGTGTATGGTGCTCTGGATTCATTTATTGCTTGGGAACTGAAATTCCCTTTAGTTACTGTGAAGAAAGCACTGCGGAAGCTTCAGAATGAAGAGGAATGGAAAAGGGTAATTCAGGTATAGAGACACTGAAAATTTTATTCTTCTTATGCAGGGTTTTAAATTCCAGTCCGAAATTGCAATTTCTTACTATAATTTAATTGCATTGTCCTCAATTGGCGCAATTCTCGGGATCGCAATATAACTTGCAGTTCACAATTTAAAATCTTCTTGTCATGCAATTCCCTTTTAACTCTTTAGGACATTTGAGATTGCAGCTAGCAAAATGGATGTTGAGCAAAGGTCAGGGAAGGACGATGGGGACATACTTCACTTTGCTGAATGCTTTAGCAGAGGATGGAAGGCTTGATGAAGCTGAAGAGCTTTGGAGCAAGTTATTTAGACAGAATATGGAAAGCATGCCTAAGAAGTTTTTTGATAAAATGGTGTCCATTTATTACAAAAGGGAAATGTATGATGAGATGTTTGAGGTATTGAAAAACACAAACTTCTCCCAAACTCTTGTTTTGTCATCTGATGCTGTCATCTTAATGTGGAAATTGATTGTGAAGAACTTCCTTTCATCATTTCACTTTGCCTCTAGCTCTTCAGAATGATTTTAGGTTTTACAATCGAAGTTCCGAATACATAATGATTCGGTACAGTACAACCTGTTTCTTTGTCATTTTTTTGGCCAATACAGTACAGAAAACATAGCAATGGTTAGAGTTGTTCATGTCTTATTAATATTGTAATTGCCATTGCAATCTTATTGACTTGTAGTGTAGACTCTTAAGATCTTCATTTTCATTTTAAAATTGCCATTGCAATCTATTGACTTGTAATGCAGACTCTAAGATCTTCATTTTCATTTTGAAACTGAGAGCTGATAGTAACCACATTCTGCTTGTGCCATGCTATCTGACTTACTGGTTGCTCTTGAAGATTTTTGCTGATATGGAAGAGCTTGGTATCCGACCAAATGTTGCAGTTATTAACATGATGGGAAGCGTCTTCCAGAAGCTGGGAATGCTGGACAAGTATAACAAACTACGGAGGAAATATCCACCTCCACGGTGGGAATTTCGTTATGTCAAGGGGAAGCGCATCAGAATTCGAGCAAAGCAGCGAAATCAATCAAGTTACGGCAAATTTGCAGATGGGGGTCACTCAACAATTGATAATTTGAATGAATTGAGCAATGAAGGGAATCGGGAAATGCATATCAATGTATCTGACATCTCTGATGAAGATTCATGTGGGGATAAGATGCCTCATGATTTGAATGAAGTGGACGAGGAAAACATACGCATCTAAGTGAAGCTAAAGCTGTTGCTCTAACATGATTATTAGATATGTTAGAACCTAATCCTGATATACTTGTGAGAGTCATCATCCATTTTGTAGGGTTAAAATGTAAGAAAATGACTTGGTTGATTCCTTGGGACTTGTCAGTTCTGTGAAAAAAGTTTACAAAAGAAATTAACATAAAAAGACTTGTACTTATTTAATAAAGTATAATTTTGTTAAAATATTACATTATAAAAAAATAAAAAAGAAAGTGTTCTACAATTCTACTTCCTACTTTTTAGTTTTTACATTTTATAGGGTAGGGCAGTTCATGAGAGTACTGTAATGAGATTGAACTTCTTGGGTAGGAGCTGCAACTCCATTCACAAAAGCTAATCTTTGATATTTGACAATCAAATTTATCCTGGTTTTAGACATAAAAAATTTGGGAAAACTTACAGTACATTTTTCATGTTTTCATAAAAATTTAAATAAATCTTTTATAACTTTTATATTTGTAACTTAATATTTATAATAATCTTTTTTAAACGAAAATTATTTGATCTAAATTTAATTAAAATGTTAGATTTTATAATTTTTACATGAGAATGGTAAGGGAAGGTCATCTGTTAATTTTTATATTTGATATTAATATATTTAAATTCTCTTATAAAAACTAATTAAATTATTTGGTTTTTATCATGCTTATATATCTATAATTTAAAGTTAAAAACTAAAAACATAACTTATTTTATTATTCTAATATGTTTTACTATTTCGTGCTTACTAGAACACAAATAGTTTATATTATATATTCTTTTATCTTTATTAAATTACTGAAACTACAATTGATTGAATTATATGATTCATTGTCAACTAATAAGTTAATAAAGATTTTGCATATGTTAGCATTAGCAGCTAACACAAGAATTTATTAAACTTTGAATGAGATAAAGAAATTAAATAAGTACAAATTGAAGTAAAAAGATCAAACAAAAATTAATGTTAAGGACACGTAAATTTTTTCACAATAAATAATTGTTCATATTACAAGAAATTTTTTAAAAATACATAAGTAAATTTTAATATATTTAAGACTAACTAGAAATATTTAATAATAATAAAATCTATATATAAATCAATGGAGACTTATTTAATAAAAATTAAATTATTAATAGAGATGTTAAAAATAATAATTTTATAATAAATTATATATGTTATAAATCAGCATATTATTAAAATATATTATAATTTTTTTATGTATTAATATTAATAAAGTCTATGAAGAATTAAAGATCCTTTCGTTAAAAGTAAAATTGTTAATACATTATACCATTTGCCAAAAATAATTTAAAGTCAGCAGATGACTTAAAAAGAATCTTGCAAATAAGTATGGTTTGGACTTTGGAGAGAAAAAGAGGCGACACAATATAGTTTTCTTCAGATAGCTTCGCTCCGCTCCGGTGGACCAATTGTCATGACTCCGCCACACGAACCGCCACGACATCGTCAAACGAATCACCAACTATCCAACTTTTTCCACTCCGCCGCCGGCTCTCTCTTCTCTCTCATCTCCGCTCCCAAGACTTCACCTCCTTCGCCGACCCAAGCTTCGCCCTCGAAAATATGCATCCCTTTTCAATTCGCCGACACACCTTATCCACTCGTTCAATCAACCCTCTCTCGCTTCGAACCAACTCAGCCAGACTCGGTACCATCGAATTCGGCGGCTGTGAAGGGTCTGTCTTCCGCAGAGTCGAACTCGGGATTCCCATCATCGGTCAGGATTGCGGGGCTCAGTTCCAGAGACAAGAGTGGTGGGCCGGCTTTTGTTGGGCAGGTTTTTAGCATGTGTGACCTCTCGGGGACAGGTCTCATGGCAGTCTCCACCCATTTTGATGTTCCCTTTATCTCTAAAAGGTAAGAGCTTATATGTTTTCTATCTTCTTTGGAAGTTTATTTATCTTTGAACATGAGTGGTCTATGGTTTCATGGCATTTAATAGTGCTTTTTTGTTCGTGTAGAACACCTGATTGGCTCAAGAAGATGTTTGCTGCAGTTACTAAGAGCGAGAGAAATGGGCCTGTGTTCCGTTTTTTCATGGATTTAGGCGATGCAGGTGTGTTTTCATTGTTGCTTGGTGTTTCCTTATTATAAAGACCTTGTATTCTGATTTTGGTGTATGAATTTAGTTGCATATGTTAAGCGGCTGAACATCCCAAGTGGTGTGGTGGGTGCCTGTCGTCTTGATTTGGCGTATGAGCATTTCAAGGTATTGTTTTATTGATGATATGTGTACTGTTTAGTTTTGTAGTAGATTGATTCCAAACCTTTTTTCTGTTTTGCAGGAAAAGCCTCATCTTTTTCAGTTTGTTCCAAATGAGAAGCAGGTACCAAATATGATTAGTATATACACAAATTCTTAAAGTTACTAATCCTTACTGTTAAGACGTTGGTTTATTCGTCTTCAAATTTGATGTGCTCACAGGTGAAGGCGGCTAATCAACTTTTGAAAACAATCCCAATGAATGGTGGAAGGAAGAGAGTTGATGGTGTTCCTGTTTTCACTGCACAAAATTTGGATATTGCAATAGCTACTAATGATGGGATTAAGTGGTATATCTCAATATGCTAGTAATTAGTGACTTATACAGATTATGTTCTGCATATGGAGACTAATTTTTTTGGGTTCTGAGTATTGAAATGAGAGTCAGTACCAGATGCTTCAAGTATAACCTTTTTTCTCTTTTTGTTTGTGGTTAGGTACACTCCATACTTCTTTGATAAGAGCATGCTAGATAACATTCTTGAAGACTCTGTTGATCAGCATTTTCATCAATTAATCCAAACACGGCACATGCAACGCCGACGCGATGTTGTTGACGACAACTTAGCAGCAGAAGTGATTGAAGAAATGGGTGATAGCCTATTGGAGCCACCAGAGGTACAAGTTCCATTAGCACATTAATGCTGTTATGTTTTGGTGAAGTTATAAAGTCAATGGTGATTGAAAGAAGTCATGAAGAGACTTAAAATAAAATGTAGTCCGGTAATGCATGGGGCTTTAGGTTCTGTATTCCCCCATCTACTCAGTAGTTCACAATCTAAGTAGGTTATGCATTCATGAATCATCGAATGTCTAATATGATGTTTGCATATATCCTTAATTATATTTTACCTTAAAGATAACCAAATAGAGATGTAAGAGTTGTATCAAAGGGCAAACTTTTTGTTGCAGCTTATGTGCAGTAATCGGAAGATAACCTGAGGTCTACCCAAAAATGATAGTGATGTATTTGCTGACAGGTTCAGGAAGTGCTAGATGAGATGGGTAATCCTGGAATACCACTTAGTGTCATTTCAAAGGCGGCTGAAATCCAGCTTCTTTATGCTGTGGACAAAGTTCTCCTTGGCAATAGGTGGTTGAGAAAAGCCACTGGCATTCAGCCAAAATTTCCATACATGGTAGACTCATTTGAAAGGAGGTACATTCTATAACCTTTACATATTAACTTAACATCCAAATGAATTCAATCAAAGGGATATCTTTAATTGAAACTTCTTAAAAGGTCCTATAGCATACATATATTTTTTTCTTCCATCTCAAGGATGAAATAGCCTTGAAAAGAGAACCATATGTGAAGGTAAAAGTCACCAATGGCTTCTTTATTTTCCTTGTTTTAATATAAATGGTATGAAGGAACTGGATTAGTTTTAATTTGGTGACTTATACTGGCATGCTCAAGATCGATTAGTAGTCCAACTACCCATTTGGGAGAACCGTGTTCTTGACATTGTTGGATATTACAATGAATGAGGGCTATAAGATCTGACTTCTGAGACTATACTCCTGATACCTTTTTCACATGCTCGTGATGCAGGAGTGCGTCTTCTTTCCGGAGAGCGGCCAAGTCAAGCATTCGCTTTACCAACTCTCGACCAGATGTTAGCACTTCAGAGCTTATGTTAGAAGACAATGGTCAGTCCAATCAGACTCCCAAAATGGATCTGAGGTTCCCATTTGGAGATTGGTTTAGCCATCCACGGGCAAAAACCGAAAAGGAACCAGACACAAGGTACCACCAGTAGAGTAGCCTAATCTAATTTAATGCTACTCTCAAGTGCTCTTATCACCTTCTTACCTTATCCTTTGCAGCAGAACAGAGGGTACTACAAAAGAGCACACAAGGCAAAGTTCAGATCCTAATCCTTTTCTTCCTAAGATCACAATGGTTGGTATTTCAACTGGAGATGGGGGACTAAAGAGCAAGGCAAGTTTAAAGAAGACCATGGAGGATCTGACCAGGGAATTGGAGCAGACAGAGCACGGAAATTCCCCAGCCTCTTCTAATGGCAGAAATAATGAGCTAAAAGCTGAAGATAGAGACCCACTATTTGTGGCTAATGTGGGTGATTACTATTCTAGCATGTCAAAGACTGGCTCAGCTCGATGGGTTCGTGGAGGTAACAAGTGATGAGCCAGCCTGAGGATAGAGAGGAATTTCGCATTGCAGTTTGATACTTTGTTTCATTTTCCCCATATATAGAAAATAAGATGTAAAGTTGATAGTGCATTATTCCATAGGTCATGTCTTTAGCTAGGTACCAGTTTCTCTCACTTTGTTATTTATTTAATGCAGTTTCATTGTACATCTGCATTATGGCTCAGTTTTGTAGAAAGATAATTATCTAAATTAATGGATGTATTTTGTCCATCTGACTCTCATTTGGCGGCGTTCAATTATAGGAATTGTGAATTAGTTTTTACCCCATCAATCCGAAGTTTTGAGGCAAGTTCAGTTTAATATAGTTCGAGTTTAGGTTTGACAAAATTTTCAGGGTCTGTTGGCTCTCCCATATTAGTTTTGAGTTTCAATCGAAATTAACGGACCAAATACTAATCAATGTAAATAAGTTTGGGCGGATTGGAAATTAATGAAATAAAGCATATTTTATTTGAGGGAACAATTAGACGCAGGGCTGGTCATTTATGGCATCCTCCTTATATCACATATATTGTTTAAGGAGAGGGGGTATAATAGTCATCTAATCTTAGGAGGGCCAGAAAATGACCGCTTCTTGTAATCATCTAATTTTCTCCTTTATTAAATCCTAAGTTGGATTTGCAAACAAACAATTTATATACTAAGTGGTACAAAAATCTTTTCAGAACTTCAATCGGAGTTTATTGTCAATATCTTTACATAATAATCTCGTTTAAGTCCGTTTAAGTAAAACTCAATCTTCAACAATCTTTAAATTATTTACCTCACTCGAAAAAAGAATGCTACAAAAGCAATAAGAAAACAAAGGCAACAATACACAAGAGAGATACAATATAAACTAATCTTTATATTACTTACCCTAAAAAAAATACGATGACGTTCTCTCTAATTGAATCAGGAGAGTAAGGCTCGAATGAGTTATATAAAGATCCTCTAACTTGGAAGTTAAGTTACAATATGAATCATAATTGAACTGTACTTCCTAAGATCATACTAAAGATCACGTCTATCTCTATCAAATTACATCACGTGGACCTATTGGAAGATACTCTCATTCAAATAGAACTCTAACTGATAAGATAGAATCATATTACAATTGAAAAACTAGAGTTTACATTTGACTAAGAAATTAACATCCTTATCCTTGAAGATCTCTATTACCTTTAGATGTTGCTACATCATCTAAGATCTCCTTATGATTTCTATCTGTTGACGATGATGAGTGATCTTTATCGACGTCCGCATAACACACTAACATGATCCAATACTTATTCACAACAAGTCCACTAGTCGTGATCCGTTCATACGAGTATAAGCCAAATCCTTAGTTCATCTAGTCCTTTAACCTTTGACAAGTCAATTCCTGTAAGGTTTGAGATTCTACCAAAATTCATACCAAGTCTGATTTCACTTGCTCACGTTTTCCTTAGTGTTTTCGCATACCTCATTCATGTGAGTGATCCAGCTAACCTTTCCCTTAGGCACATCTTCAAGGTCATTAAGAAGTGCTCCGAAGTTTAGGAGTCTAACAAACCACCCCTAAAAAATGGATTCAGTCTGAAGGTAGGTGTTCACCTGATCCTCGAACTGCCACAAGGTCGTATCTTTCTCCCACGTAGATTCTACAACAAGCTTTCCTTTCCACTAAATCAAGAACTCAGTCCTTCAATTCTTCTTATGTTAACCCATTGTCCAATGATTTAGGATCTTTTTCACTTGATTTTCGAACAATTGCCTCACAACTAGTGCTTCACCAGACTACTATTCAGATATAATGCATCCTTATAGTAGGGTTTGAAAAAACTAACATGAAAATTATGGTGTACCTTTAATTGCTCGGCATTTTCAATCTGTATGTCACGTTTCCCACTTTGTGTAGCGCTTCAAAAGGTCCATCGTACTTCGGCATTAACCCTCGATGTACTTGCTTACTCGAGATTTTATTCCAAATTTGTGAGGTTAGTTTTAACAAAACTTTGTCTCCCACATCAAATTCCAACAGTCTCCTCCAAAGACCTGTTTGCTTCTTCATCCTTCGAGAAGATTTTTGAAGACTGTCCCTCGCCTCATCTTACAACTCTTGTTTCTCTATTACAAACTTGTGTACCACAAGACATTTGCCACATGTCCTTTGTTGAGTAATCTCTAATAGAGTAAGAGACTGTTGACTTAACACTATCTCAAAGGGGCTTTTCTCCATAGCAGAAGATCTGTGTAAATTGTAACAAAACTATGTAATATCAAGTAAACTTAATCAGTTACGTTGACTTGCACTTACATAATATTATAGGTATTCCTCCAAAAAACTGTTAATCCTTTCTGTTTGGCCATCCATCTGTGAGTGATTTGTAATCGAGAACTTCAAATTACAACTCATCATATTAAAAAGGATATTCATAATTGGCTTATAAATTTGGCATTTCAATTGCTCACAATATCCGCTGGTACTTTGAAATACTTGACCACGTTCTTGCAGAATAACTGGACCATAACATCCGAGGGACAAGATACAGGAGTTGGTATAAAAATTTCATACTTGGAGAATCTATTAACTACCACCATGATTGATGCCTACCTTTAGAAACTTGCCAATAAAATCCATTGAGACCGACATCCAAGGTCTCTCGAGAATGGAGAAGGGTTATAGCAAACAGGCTTCCTTCTTTCTCCCCTGTTTATTTAATTGATACACAAGACACGTCTTGACGTAACATTCTATGTCATTCTCCGTCTTTGGTCAAAAGTAAGAACGAAATAGGAGAGCTAGCATCCGTTGGACTCTTGAGTGACTAGCCTACGACGAGTCGTGTGTCTCTTTACGCAACTGTTTCCACCCACCAAAGCTTGACATGTATACTTGCTTACTCTTAGTGATCAACAGCCTATTATCTTTGAGATAAAACCTGCATACAATACTTTCCTTCACTTGAGAAATCAACTTACAATACATAGCGTTTAATGAAGCTGCTGCTTTAATTTGCTTCAATAGGTTAGCATCTACCCTCATAATTAAATATAAGACTATAAATACCTCCTTTCTACTCAAGGCATCTTCCATGTTTTTGTGTCTTCTAGATTTATGCTCCCATAAGAAGCCACACTCAGTTAGAAAGTCTTGCCACTAGACTTGATTTGCGAACAACTTCTTTTGAGTCCTAAAAAAAGTGTTAGTTACATTATTCATATGGATAATGAACCTAATTCTCAACAGATACACTTTCCACGTCTCAAGGTAATGCACTAATGCAAGCATCTCCTTCACGTGCGTCGAGTAATGCTGCTCCGTACCATTGAACTTTCGGCTCTTAAATGTGATTAGATGATCCTCCTGTATAAGGACTCCCCTAATAGATTTTTTCAATGCAACCGTGTGTACTTCGAATGCAAGACCAATCTCAGACAGCTTTAATACATGCTCGATTGAGACTTAAGTCTCTCGAATGCCTCTTGACACTCATTCAACTAATACCAATCTTGCTTCTTCTTCAGTAAATCCATTAATGGTGCCACTTTCTTCAAGTTTCCCACTATGAACCACTTATAGTAGTTCGTCAAGCCGAGAAAACTCTACAATTCTCAAACTTTCTTGGGAACTTGCCACTTAACTATCGCTTTCACCTTTCTCGGATCCATCTTGACCTAAGCCTTACTCACCATGTAACCCAAGAATCTTATCTCTGACTAGGCAAACTCAAACTTCTCCATCTTCATATATCGTTTGTGCTGCCTTAGTCGCTTGAACACCTGCCTCAAGTGTTTCACTTATTTTACCATATTAGTGATATACATCATAATATCGTCTATATATACTAGCATGAACTCATTGAGGAAATTGTATAGCACATCATTCATGAGATTGCAAAATATAGAAGGAGCATTAGTTAATCCAAACGGTAAAACTAAAAATTTGTAGGATTCATACTGAGTTACGCACGTTGTCTTTTGCTCATTGCCCTCAGTTATCTACATTTGCCAATACCCACTCCGAAGATCCAGTTTGGTTAACATCTCAGCCCTCAATAACCTGTCTATCAAGTTTTGAACTAAAGACACTGAATACTTATTCTTCACCATTACCTTATTCAGAGCTTTATAGTCCACACAATTTCGAAATGCACCATCTTACTTCTTCTAAAATAACATTGGGGTACCATACAAGGCTTTAGATAGTTGGATAAATCCTGCTTCCAACAACTCATCAAGTTATTTCTGAAGTTCCGCCAATTCTAACGGGGACATTCTATACGAGGCACATGCAGGTGGGATCACTCTAGGAGCCAACTCAATCATGTGATCTACCTCTCGATGAGGGGGGAGAGCTTTTGGCAATTCTTTCGACATCTCCTCTAGAAACGCCCTTAACAATCTTACAACTGCTTCAAGGACTTCCACTACGTGGTCTTCACTGATCTCCCACATGGCAACGAGATAAGTCTCCATACCTTTTTTCAACCCTTTCTCTATACTCATGGGCGAAACATGTTCTGCCATTTTTGTAGCCTCCGTCGTTCCACCATCGGACCTACAACAATTACGTAAAAGGAATTTTAATCATTCATTGGTATCATACCTCCTAACCTCGGATATATCACCACCATTGCTGTTCTAAGGAAATCGACTCCTAATATCATCTCGAAATCCTCCAATAGTATGATTATGAAATTTATCTTGGCACGCCAACTTCTTCTACTTATTAGAACGTTGTAAGCAATTCTTGCAACTACTTGTGCCTTACCCACAGGGATTTTGATTTTCATCGAGCCTTTGGACACCCTTAAGCCTAACTTGTGCACCATTTTTTCCTTAGGAAACTGTGTTTCCTACCCATATCTACCATTGCGGTCACATTTTTCTCCCCAACTTGTACACCCACGTACATTAGTCTATTAAAGGGAACAAACTCGCCACTAACTGCATTCAACAAGGCAATCAGATTTACCGCTGTATATTCCAAAGATTCACCATCTTCTTCAACTATCAAGGCATTTAACTTCTCTTTCCTAGGACATTCTTTCGTAAAATGTAGCCCACCGCACAAGTAACAAGCAACCTTATCTTTCTTTTAGGACGTCTCCCCATACTTCAAGTCACTATTCTGCTTACCCTTACCTTGAAATCCCTCTTCTTGGAGTCTTTTTTCTTCTTCCCCTCGATCTTCTCTTACTACTTCCATCCATAATGAAGTTGGACTCTGATGCTAGTTGATACAAAGGTCTCATTGGAACCCAAACTTTCACCGAAGTCTAGCCCCAATACCTTTGCATGATAATCTCGCTTAAATTCGCTTAAGCAAGACTCAGCCTTCAACGACCCTCGAAGTGTTTACCTCGCACACTCGAAAAAAGAATGCTATGAAAGCAATAAGAAAACAAATGCAATAATGCACAAAAGAGATATGATATAAACTAACCTTTATATTACTTTCCCTCTAAAAACTACAAGGAAGCTCTCTCTAATTAATTAAGGAGAGTAAGGCTCGAATGAAATATATATATAAGCCCTCTGACTTAGAAGTTAAGTTACGATCTAAATCTTAACTGAACTGCACTTCCTAAGATTATATTAAAGATCACGTCTATCTCTATCATATTATATTACATAGACCAATTGGATGACATCCACATCCAAATATGGCTCTAATTGATATGACAAATTCATATTACAACTAAAAGACTAGAGTTTATATTTGACTAAGAAACTAACATCCTTATCCTATAAGATCTCTACTATCTTGAAATGTTGAGTCCCACTGTAACTCTAACTCTTAGTTTTGCCACATCATCCAAGATATCCCCACGATCTCTATTTGATTTTTGCTAAAGACCGCAGAGCGCACTGACCCAATCAAATGGTTACTCATAACAAGTCCACTAGTTGTAGTCTGTTCATCTGACCATAGGCCAAGTCCTTAGTCTATCAAGTCCTTTAGCCTTGTATAAGTCAATCCCTGCAAGTTTCGAGACTCTACTACAATTCTCACCAAGTCAGATCCCACTTGTCCAGGTTTACCTTAGTGTTTTCGCATGTCTACCCCATGCGAGTGATGTAGTTAACCTTCCCTTTAAAACAAATCTCGAAGGTCGTTAAGAAGTGCTCCAAAATTTAGGGATCTAACACCAAACTTCTTATATTTTATAATGATTTCATCACCAAGTAAATGTCTTTTGTCGCTCAATATTAGTCTTGCCTTTAATCTATAACTTGTTGATCAAAAGAGAATAAATGATATTGTATTTTCCTTCCGATAAAAGGGAGAAGAATTAAACTTAAACTATTGTTTTGACTCATTTGATATATTTTTAAAGAGTGTTTGGAGTGTTGTATACAAACATAGGATGACTATATTGTACCTATCAAAAAATGGTATGATTTTACTCTAATACCGTATCAGAGTCAAATATTGATTAGTACCAAATTAATTGAGTTGTATTGACGATACCGACTAGCATTTATAATACTAGTAGGTATCAAAGTCAAAATGTAAATTTTAAATATTTTATTAATTAAAATACCCAAAAAAATTAAAAATATTGACATTAGTTAATTGATTAAAATATTGATTGACTAATAACTATCGACCAATTTCGATATTGTAGCTAACTAGTCAATTATAGTTTTTTTAACACTCTATAGTATTAACCTCCTGCGTATCAGAGGTTTAACACTTTAGGGAATGTTTGGTACTATTGTGGGTTTTAGTTTTTAGTTTTGGTTTTTATATGTTTTTTTTGTTTTTTAGTATTTTTTGTTTTTGTATTATTTTTCGATTTTTATGTTGTATTAGTATTTTGTTTTTTCAGTTTTTATTTTGTTTTTTTCAATTTTTATATTTAATAAAACAAAAAACTAAAAGTGAAACCAAACACCCTCTTAGACCATAATAAGCTTGCTCAACACTTTAGATTACCCCTTGACCTCATGTTTGCCAAATTTTACATCGTTAAGAAATAAATAGGATAAGTATAGTTTTTATTATAAATAAAGGAAGTTAGATAATATGTTATATACAAGACATTATTTTTAATATAAAATATGATTAAAAAACATGACATTGTTTTAATATAAAACACTTAAGTCAGTTTTTTTAATCTAAGGGAAAAAAACTTGTTTATAAGGTTTTTAAAATTTTAATTATACGAATATAATGATTTATGTGATTAAATAAAAATTAAGTGGGTTATTTGAGAAGATTAAAAGGGAAAAGTAAGTCATTAGTTAATTTTATATCAAT
>JAOXYD010000007.1:15332664-15347053 GCA_028565735.1 Pinacopodium congolense
AGTTGACTGGTACCGAGACGATACTAATTTTTATTAATTACTATATCCTTTCTTGTCTCACTAGAGAATATGAGAAAAATAATGTTGGTTCAGGATGAGAATAGATAGTTAAGAGGTTATTTGGTTCAATTTTTTTTATTTTTTTTATTTTTAAAGGTTTTTGAATTATTTTTTAAGATTTTTATGTCCTACTAGTGCGTTATTTTTTAATTTTTGTATTTAAAAAATAAAAAACAAAACCAAATCATTAGGAGATGTTTGATATTGTTGTTAGTTTTGATTTTTAATTTTAATTTTTATATGTTTTTATTAGGTTTTATATATTTTTAATTTTTATATATTTTTATATTTCTATATTGTATTTATGTGTTATTTTTCAATTTTATACAATTTTTTAATAAAAAATCACAACTTATCATCAATAAATATTTTATTTTATTTTATATTTTTATTTTTAAAAATAAAAAACATTTATTAATTATAAATTGTAATTTATTATTATTATTATATTTTTATATTAATTATTATATTTAAAAATTAAAAATTAAAATCTAATTAAACAACGACAAATATCCTAATGTAAACATCTTTTAAGGAACCGGACCAAGCATCCAGGGTCGGACCAGGCGGTTTATATTTTGTATTCGCAAGGTCGAGAATTTTTTGATTGATTAACACTTGCAAATTTTTTGGATTCTCAGTATACACTTGCAAGTTGGTTGTGCTCGGTATACAGGCTTTGATGCTTCGCTTGGCTTTTGCTTTTGGCTTTCGATTGTAATCGTCTATTATTCTTGTGATCAACTGTGTTTGATGCTATAGATTCGCACGTAGAAGTAATTTGAAATCTCCCCAACGAATTGCAGCCTTCTCTGCCACTGAGAAGAAGTCAGGTTTCAATTTTTGTTTCTGGTTTAATTACTTCCTTAAAATTTCCATTTCTTTTATCGATTCTCAGATTGCCCTTACAAGTCATGTGATTTTGGATCTTTTTTCTGCTGTAATCTCTTATTTATAATTCGGTTTCCCCTTTGATTAATTTATTTGCTTTTCCGGTCTCAGTTTGATCCATTTTTTCTGTTTCTGTTATTTTTTGCGTGCCTCTGAGTGAGAGTTTTGTACATTGGAGAATGGTTTATCTTAATGAGTTGTATTTGATACAGTTCCTAAGTACAGGTGGTGTTGATGGTTCTGCATCTTTCCTCATTATACATGCTTTTGCCGATTGTTAGAAGTACATTTTTTAAGCTTATTGCATTTGATGAACCCAGGCAGAAATTTCCTAGCTTTAAATAGATGCAGAAGTCTATGATTTTTTTCTTGGAGTAAAAGTAAGTGAACCAGCCATGCAAAGAGACAGTAATACCAGTGCCCCATCAACGTCTGCTCGACTAAGGCATCGCAGGCGCTCCATGGAGGTCAGTTACTCCAATTGAAAAACTCATTTTTTTTTGCTATATGTTCGTCCTTTGGCACGTTTTATTCTGAATGATTCTGCACAAGCATAAACATTCTCCATAAACAATTCTGTAGACCCTATTGAATTTATATGCTGTATTCACTTGTTTCTAGTTTTTTGTTTAAACAGAAAGGTGTGCTCATTTTTTAACTAAACTGTTGCTTGTAAAGTGTGTTCTCTGATTATTTCGAGCTTTTCAGTTTACTTTGGAGAGTAACTTTCACAAATCAATGGAAATGAAAATCATAAAGGATGTTCCTTAAGTAAAGTCGACCATGATTACTCAAAGAGAATAAGTGTTTAGGCTGCTACTGCTTTCTTGTTAGGTTTTTGCACTTCTGTGGTTAGGGGCCTTGTCATACTCTTGTTTTCATTGTTGAGAAGTGTTGATAAAAACTTCTCATGTTTTTTAACTTTGTTGAGTATAGGACTTTCTTAAGGGAAAGAATTTTCAATTTGTTATCAATGTGCTTTTCGTTCTTAGGCTCTTCCAGATGCTACCAAAGAAAATGGAGGCCATTTATTGGTTGATGATCGAAATAAGTACAAGTCAATGTGGATTCGTACGTATTCAAGCCTTTGGATGATTGGAGGCTTTGCCTTTGTTGTGTACATGGGTCATCTGTACATCATGGCCATGGTGGTTGTCATTCAGATATTCATGGCAAGAGAGTTATTCAATCTGCTTAGAAGAGCACATGAGGATAGGCACCTTCCAGGATTTAGACTGTTGAATTGGTAATTGTAAAACATTTGTTTGCTGTGTCAAAAGTTTTCTGTACTTCTATGGTGTCTTTTCCTTGTTCTTCTTTCATCAGAAACTGAATTTTAGTCTTTAACTAATCTCTTGTGTGAAATCATCGTGCATTTTTCAAATCTATCCTTTTTTTTTTTTTTTGTCAGGCACTTTTTCTTCACTGCAATGCTATTTGTGTATGGACGCATTCTTAGTCAACGCCTTGTCAACACTATGACTCCAGACAAGGTCCTTCATCGGCTTGTGAGCAGCCTAATCAAGTATCATATGGTTACCTGCTATTCCTTTTACATTGCAGGTATGTTTTGAACATTATGAAAAATCTATGTGGTACCAAATTGTATAGTAATTGTTTATTGTACAGCAGTTCACCTTTCACTTAAAATGATATTAAACTGAAATTTGAAGTGGCATTTGCATTATGGATTTATTTTTGTATTTTCCTACGTGTTTTCTGAGTATTATTGTTAAATTTGCTCAGGTTTTATGTGGTTCATTCTTACGTTAAAGAAAAAGATGTACAAGTATCAATTTGGCCAGTATGCATGGACACACATGATTCTTATTGTGGTGTTCACACAGTCCTCTTTTGCTGTAGCCAATTTTTTTGAAGGAATTTTCTGGTAACTCAAAGTTCTCTAATCTCTTTCAATCTTCTTATTCTTGTCCAAGATTGAGTGCAATTCTTCTTGTCTTTATTAAAGGTGTTAAACATGTATTTAGACTGTTGGAACTTTCTCTTCTTTCTAAATTTTCTATTTATGTTTTGATTGTGACATGTCAAATGATTTTCTTACCATTTTATGGCCCTTGCGAGGAGCAAAGTTTGAAATTTTGTACCGGTACTGGCAATACCAGCGGTACCGGACAGAATCCGGTACGAAATTCCTTAATTTCGTACTGGATTCAAATACCAGTTAGTACCGAAAAAAAAAAAATTTTAATAAATTTTTTTAAAAAAAAGAAAATTGTGTATTTTGACCTTTTTAGATTTAAAGTTAAGTTAAAAACTATACAATATTATATATTTATAGACTATTTTTCAAACTTTATAAAATTCAAGAACAAATTTATAATTTTAAAAGATTATCCGAAATGGTACCAGTATTGACCGGTACCGGTATAGTATCATTTTAAAGACAAATCTGGTATCGGTACTAGTACGGTATTTAAAACATTGGCGAGGAGTAATTCTATACTCTGCTATACAGAAGAGTTCCCAAATTGTTATGCTGGAATGCACCTCATAATCCCAGCTATTGCTATCTCTTTATTCTCTCCATACTTATTTTGAGTACTAAACAACAAACAAAATAGAAGTTCTTTTAATAATGCGATGTGAAATTCTTCTTTAGAGTTGAAGACAAAGAAATTTATCATTGTCTCAGGGTCTACGTTCTAATCTTTGAGGTAAAGGGCAAAATTTCCGTGGAATCCAACAATTAGATACCTAAGGCTGCTTGTTTTGAGTTTATGATTATGTTGGGAGATGAGAGTATGCACCAGTTAACTGGCAAGTGACAATCTGTGTCGCTGAACTGTAACAGGGTCTCTTTGAATTTGTGGATCAGCAAGATGGTGAGGGTGCAGGTTACTTCATTTTTTGATAACAGAGTTGATTCTTGCTAATATAAAACATCTTTTACAAATCCCATAGGTACATAGATCCTTAAGATTGCAATTATCAAGTGGAACAATATCTTAGTGGATTTTGATTTTTTGTTTTTCTACAGTTGTCATCGGTAAAATGGTTTTCTTTTGGAATTGATTAGAAGCATTTCTATTTTTCTTTGATTTTTTTAATCCTAAATACAACTTGCCATAACTACCAAACTTTGCTGCAGTTATATTTATCACTAATGACAATTAAAAATTCCACTCTTGTGGATCTATTGATCAGATGTATCCTGCATTCTTTATCATCTGAGTCTATTTATTGTTATATTCCATGCCATTGTAGTCTTTTACTTGCTTACTGATGGATGAAATGTTCCGGTGCTAATTTTACAATTATAGGTTTCTTTTCCCAGCATCACTTATCGTCATCAATGACATTTTTGCCTATATTTGTGGTTTCTTCTTTGGAAGAACTCCTTTGATCAAGATATCTCCAAAGAAAACTTGGGAGGGATTCATTGGAGCATCTGTGACAACTATAATCTCTGCATTTGTGGTGAGCATAGATTTTGTTCCTTTTCAACAAATAGCTACAAGAACCTGCTATGCATTGAGATCCAGTTTCAGCCATATGCCGTCACTTAGTAAAAGCACAAGTGTTTTAGTAGAGTACTGCTGCTGTATCTATCTTTTGGTTTTTCTAAATGGCTGTTAGGAGGCATGAACCATTATGGTTGATAGTGATGAGTATGAATCTTAGTAACCATCATGTTCTCTCTTTTCCTTTTTGGTTTGCCATTGTTTTCCTTAGAGGGATCTTTGATTTTCCAACTCTGAGTTATATGGGTTTCATATCATGCAACAACTGAGTCTTTGCACTTAGATATTATTATGTGCTACTTACGTCAGGCCATTAATTGTTTGGAATTACAGTTTTAGGGTCCTTTTCCTATAATATCTCTCAGGAATCATGTTTTGGAATGTTATGATTTCTAGCATCATCTAATTCCCAATTGAGCATGGAGTGCCTCAAATGGATTTGGCAATAATCTAGAGTTAATGGGTTTTCTGCTTGCTTACGTAGCTTGCAAACCTCATGGGGCGTTTCCAGTGGATGACATGTCCAAGAAAGGTATGAATTCTATTTGATCATTTTGTCTCACCTCAACATGGCAAAGTATGCAGATTGTGACAGAAATTTCTTTTATGTAGGACTTGTCCACTGGTTGGCTTCAATGTGATCCTGGCCCTTTGTTTAAACCAGAGTATTGGACACTACCGAGGTGGATTCCTCAATGGGTGAGATTATTGATGAGCTTCAAATTGTTCTCTTTTTCTCCTGCTTTCTCCTTCTGAATGTTTTCATTTATTCTTCTATGTGCTATGTTCTGAGGTCTACTTTTTTTTATTAAACTTCTTCTGGCTTTTATTATTCTTAACAGTTTCCTTGGAAGGAAATCTCGATTCTACCAGTTCAATGGCATGCCTTGTGGCTTGGATTGTTTGCATCCATAATAGCACCTTTTGGAGGATTTTTTGCAAGTGGTTTTAAAAGAGCTTTTAAAATTAAGGTACATGACATTTTTAGCTTCGACTAGATATACTAGTAAAGTAGTTGACATGCATGGCATATTCTAAAACCCCCAAATGATGATACTGTCTGCTAATGCTTTACAGGATTTTGGTGATAGCATTCCTGGTCATGGTGGAATCACAGATAGAATGGATTGCCAGGTGAAATATACTTACAACTGAAGTGTTATGCTTGTGGTAATCTGATGATATTAGAGCTTCTATTTTAGTCTCACTTCTGACCTTGTTGATGATTGCAGTTGAACATTATTCTTTGTTTTGTGTATCAAACTCTCTTTAGATATAGATGTTTTATCTATTTGTGCCTTGTTTCCTTCTTTGAGCAGTATGCACTCTGCCTGCCTGCTTGATTCAGTACTTTCTCATTGGTTTTATACATCAGCAGCATAATCTGCTGCTCTGTTATATACCTTGTATGCCATTGGTGAAGAGAACTTGAAAATTAAGGTCCCATTGAATAGGCATGGGCAGTTATTGTTGAAATAAAAAATTCTTTGGCATTTACTCTGGTAGCATTATCCCATCTTGGTTGAACTTTTATAAGCATCCTTATGATTATTTAAGGAAAACAGTTGTCAGGTAATCTTTTGTGTGGCCATAACTCTTAACCTTTCACAGAGTATAAGCTTTGAGAGCATCTTCCTTATTTTGCCTCTTAACCTAATTTACATTCTTATTATTGCGGTACTTTGATGGGAAAACGACTAAAAATGCTACATTCCGCGTGCCACTCTAATTTGGCTGTACAGATAAAGAATGCAGTTTTTCTTTGTTATCATGTTTTTATCCAAACATGAATCCCATTTTGACTGATATATTTGATGAATGTAGATGGTGATGGCTGTGTTTGCATATATTTATCATCAATCATTTGTTGGGCCGCAAAGCCTTTCGGTTGACATGGTTTTGGAACAGGTAAATTCTGCAGTTGCAAATACTTTTCTCTGCATATTTCCTTTGTTGATTATCTAACCATCATATCTGTGACCGGGTGGTTCATTTTGCAGATATTGACAAATCTAACGTTGGAAGAGCAGCAAGCTGTGTACTCAAAGCTTGGGGAAATAATTCAGGAAAGGTTGATTGGACATTCTTGAATGTGCACAAAACCAAAATGTAGACTACTTACTCTTCTCTACCAAGTTGTCAGGCCTAGTAACTGAGTAAAAAGGAATCTATATATATGGTGTTGCCATCCTATTGCTATTAACCATATTTTACTGAGATTGAGGTAATTATTCAGCTACTGCACTCTATACCATGTTAGCCAAGAAGCATAAGCATTACCTGGAGTTGCTCTTCATCGTCTCCATTCCTCTCTGTATTTGATGCTCCCTGTCACGGGATGATGCGATGCGGGCAGATGCAGATCGAAGCAGCCTGAAAACGATGAAAGCCATTTTTATTTCGAAGGCAGCAATTCTAAAGATAAAATTTCTGTTGTAGTTGGATAATTCTAAGTTTTTTATTCATTTAGTTGCTAGAAGTATGATTCTGATTGTGCAATATTTCTTGATGTTACTTGTGTACCTTCAGGACTCCTTAGACCTTTAGCTCTGCCCACTTAACCTAGGAGGTTTAGGTTCCTAATGAGATTTAATGATTATATCTTGCTCTAAAAGAACAATTAAATAAAATCATGTGAATATTTTGAGACTCTGTTTAGTTAGGCTAGTTTTTTATTTTGATTTTTTGTTTTCTAAACATAAAAATCGATAAAGAAAATAAATTAATACAATACAGAAATCGGAAAAAAAAATCAATACAAAAACATCACAATTATAACAAAAAATAACAATTTATAACTTAAGTAAACATTCCTGAACAAAATATGCAATGATGATCAAATAAACATGGATAATTTATTAATTATAGAGACTTTTTAAGACACAACTATGGCTTAAACAATTGTATAGCATGAATTTATCATTTAGCTTGTTGAGTGATTATTCAAAGTTCTTAATTTACGGATTATTAATCAATTTATATTTACATGCAACAATATTTACCCTACCAAAATTTCACATTGACGCTTTATAAAAACATATAAATGTATAAATTACATTATTAAAATTATGAATTCATTTTTAAGGTCTTCTGAAAAATTTAGATAAATTCTTAAAAACTTTGGTGCTTATTTATAAATTAAAATTTGTTGAGTGATTTATTTAAAATTTGTAGTTTATGGATTATAAATCAATTTATATTTGCATTCAGCAATATTTACACCAACCAAATTTTATATGAAAGTTTACATGAAAATAAATGAATATGTAAACTATGTGGTTAAAGGTAGAATCCATTTTTAGGGTTTTCCTCAAAATTCAAATAAAATTTTAAAACTTTTACATTTATTTTTAAATTAACTTTTAACACTAGTAAGTATTTGGATAATAAATTTTATGTAAAAATTATCAAAGTTAACATATTATACAAATAAGAAATAACTAGCTTGCGTCGACCCAATGTTAATCATATTGTATTCGTTGCAATAGTCCACAATTGGAAGGTAAAAGGCTAAGAAAGGTTTTATTTACTTTTTAATGTTTTTAAAGGTATTACTTTATTCCTTAATATTTATAAAATGGTGTAATTTATTCTTTAATATTTGTAAAATAATACAAATCATTCCCTTAATATTAATTTCATTAAGATTCTATTAGTTAACCATTTAATTTATTAATAATTAATTAATTAATTATTAATTAATCTTTAAAAAAGAAATTAACATAAATTTAATAAAATTAGTGTTAAATGAACAATTCGTATCATTTTATAAATATTAAGGATTAAATTACACAATTTTTCAAGGATTAAATTATTTTGTCAACATTGAGGAGTAAAGCAGTATTTTTAAAAAGTTTAGGAGTAAATTAACTTTTTTAAAATATTAAGAAACAAGATATACCTTTTTTTGGAATAGTCCATATTCTTTTCTACCATGGTTGCCTGAAATCTGCAATTCAGAACTTTGGTTTAAATACATGATAGATAACTTGGATTTAAGTATAGGCTAGTTAATCAAACATGCTAGCATCTTCTGAATAATTGCTTTTTTGGTATTTGTGCTATATTAGTTGTAACTGATGGTTTCTCTACTTGTATTGAATCAAAATGGGATATTTGGGGTGTTCATAATGACTATGAATATGAAGTTGTAAAAGGCAATTCTCCAATTCCCAAACATGTTCCTCTGCATCAATCCGGCCCTCTCTCAAAATAGTTTTACAAGACATTTGAAGTCGTATGATTGGACGCTTAGAAGGATGCATCAGCGGTCTCTTTCGAGGAGCCATAGGAGTGACGTTTGTTGTATCATTTTCAGGAAATCTGGAGTCTAGATTTGAGTTAGTCCCTTTATTTTTAATCCTTGTTTTAATCGTCATGTACTTCCCATTTTGTAGATAAAATAGGAATTCGATTTACACGGCATTTGAATTATCTGTTCAGTGAATAATCTCAGCTTAATTATGCACATAATGTGTGTTGGTTTTGCAAATCTCATTCTCATTAACCTACCAAGCCAACTTAGGTTTAGAGGACTGTTAATCATAAGTTCGTTTGATTCAATTTTTTATTTGAATAAACTACAAGGTTTAGAGACCATGGACATTCATGGCCCGCTGGTTTTTGGCTTCCCTCTAACCCTACCCCCCCTCAAGCCAATCATCTTGCTTCATTTCTTTTTTATGTTTCTCCACTCCTTTCATTGACTCTCTGCCTTCCCTCTCGATGTCCCTGATAACGAGCTCTTCCCTCCCCTTTCAACTCTTGCCTCTCCTAACCTAGACTTATCGTTCTCATTGGAGTTCCCAACTCTTCCTCAAATCTTATCGCCTCGTCTCGATCTAGCTTTTGTCAAGGTGGATTTGCCTCTCAAACCATCTTGGAGCAAAGTTCTAAGAGATCCCCTCTCATTCGACAAACTAAGGTTCATCCCGAGTGCTTTCGAAGAAGGTTGCGTGGATCCCCCTAAATAAATGCTCTTATTAGGTGCAAAAAAATGGGCTTTGGCAGTGGTTTTTGTTTTTTCTTTAAAACAACTTTCCTTTGTTTATGTTCATTTTTGGGATCTAAAGAATTGGAAAAAGATAGAGTTGGGAAACTTCCTTGTCAATAAATACGATTGCTTCATCTTTAAATTCAATTATCGAGAGAATGAGGAGAAAATACTGGAGTTGGGTCTTTGGCACATCCTTGGAAGGCCTCTATTTATGTAGAAGTGGCGACTAGGGATCTCTTTGGACTAAACCAAGTTGCAAACCATTCCTTTATGAGTAAACTTTTATAAAGTCCCCTTAGAGTTTTGGTCATCAGAAGGGTTAAGTCCCATAACTAGCACTGTGGGCAAGCCAGTCAATATGGATTTGAATAATGCTAACATCTAACATGTTGGTTTTGCGCGAGTTTACATTGAGGTGGACCTAACAAAGAAGCTCCCAGACAATATCATGTCGAAGAAACTAAACGAAGAAGGCAACAAGTTTGAAGACTTAATTTCGGTGTCCTATGTTTGGAAGCCAAGGAACCATGATCAAGTTAAGGTTTTGGCATGCCCAAGAACCAACTAGTTATTCCAACTGGTCCCTCTATTCCTCGTGACACATTAGGGGCTGAGTCGTCCAAAAAAGCCCTGAAGGCATGCTCATAACCCCTGGTTAGTGAAGTAAACAATTCTTCTGAGCCTTTGGTTCCTACTGAAGCCATGGATGCAAAGTCATAGAGCCTTACCCCTCTCCTTTTGTTCCTTTAAAGGCTTGCCATTGTGAGGCGCGTACAAGTTTGTTGGAAGTTGAGGCCCAAGCTTCAGCAACTTTAACCCTGTTTGAAGTGGTTTCACATAGGGATTGCTCCACCCTAAAGGGTGAAGATATTATTAACTCAATTCCTCTAAATAGCTTGAGCATTGATATAGTTCAATCGCCTTCTGGACACATCTTACAATCAGATCCTCCTATAGGAGCACCTACAACTACATTTTTCAATGAGGTATCAGAATCCAGCTCCTCCTATATTGTAGATACTTGTTTGCAAATAAGTCACATTAGTTTCAAAATTAGTAAGAAATCTAGAAAGAAGAAAAAACAAGAGAATCTTTTACTTAATGAATCTGGTAATGTGGAATGCAAGAGGCCTAAATAGCCTCAATAAGTAGTAGTTTCTCAATGACCTACTATCTTAGTGGAAACCTTGTTTTGTTGGTTTAATAGAAATCAAAATAAAGCTGGATTAGTTCAATCAAGGGCTATGGTATTTTAGAAAAGGAGCAGTCAAAGCTGTTAAACCCCAGGGCTCACTATAATGGAAGGATTGTAATTACTTTTGATCTGTTTATTTTTTTAGCTAAGGAACTGTTCCTACTCATACCAGTTCATTCACTGTAAATTTGAGGTATCTCCTCTTCATCAAACTATGTATATTGCTATGATTTATATAACAAACCTTACATTTCAAAGGAAAAAGCTTTGGTCAGATCTGACAGCTCTCGCCATCAAGCCTGATATCCTCTGGGCTTTAGCTGAGGCCTTCATCTTTATTCTTTCAAGCTCCGAATGTCTAAACTCCTTCATCAGGTCAATCATATAAATGAAAACCTTTCTAACATATCATCACACTTGGAGTTAGCTGACCTGCTGTTTACTGAGAATTTTTTCACATGGAATAATAATCAAGAAGGTATCAGACTAATTCAGAAAAAACTGGATAGATGCATGGTGAACTCTGCCTAGATGGATACCTTTTCTTTAAGTTGTGCAAACTTCTCCAATCAGCTGGCCTCGGATCACTTTCCTATTCACATTCACATTCCCAGAAGTCTCAGTAAATAAAGAGCTCCATTTAGATTCTTTAATTCTCTTCTCAGCCATCTGGGCCTTCCTCTTGAAATCCAAAGTTGTTTACAATTCAGAGTCTCTAGAACTTGAGCATTTCAATATGTTCAATTTGTAAAGTGACTTAAATTTCAGCTGATTCAAGTATAGAAAATAACATCTGATTCCTTAGCTGTAAAGAAGTAAGAGGCTTTGCAGAATCTTAACAATCGCCAATCCCTTCTAGTCTCCAATCCTTCTGATCCTTTGGCTAAAGCCAGTGCTAATAAAGCTTTGAAAGAGTATGTCTCTACTTTAGAGATGTTTAATTCCCAACTTAGATAGAAATCGAGAATGCTTTGGTTGCCAGAAGGAGATAGAAGCTCATCCTTTTTCCACAGAGTCATCCAAGTTAGAAGAAACTCCAATAAAATTGCTGCACTCTGAGATGCTTTATGCACTTTAATAACGGATCAGGATAAAATGAAAGAGCTGGCTCAAGATTATCTCCAAAACACCCTAGGTAAGATTCCTATTTTTCCTCTCCTAGATAAGTTAAAAGCATGTCTACAAAATGCCTTTCTTGGGGAGTACAATATAGATCTAACCAAAGAAGTTTCCTCTTAAGAAATTCAAGAAACTCTATTCGCTATGCATTCTGACAAAGCACTGGAACCGAATGGCTTGAATGCGTGTTTCTTTCAAAGAAATTGGGATCTCACATGCCCCATGCTCACTAGTATTATTCAAGAGTTTTTCTCAAGTTGATCAATGCTAAGAGAGTTGAATAAGACCTACCTCTGCCCAGTTCCGAAAACTGCGAACCCATCATCCTTAAATTACTTTTGACCTATTTCATGTTGCAATTTGGTCTATAAGATGATTGCTAAAATCTTAACAAATAGACTTAAAGGTGCCTTACAGGAAATGATCAATCCTTGTCAAAGTGCCATATGTAGGGAAGATGTATAGGAGATAATATAATGATAACCCAAGAGTTGTTCAAGAATTACACCTCCAATAGCAATATCAATAGCTATACCTTCAAGATTGATTTCACCAAGGCATATGACTCAGTCAATTGGAGCTTCCTCTTTAATGCTATGCAAGCCATGAACTTTCCCTATAAATTCATTAACTAGGTGTGAAGTTGCATCACCAGAGTATCTTTCTCTTACCTGGTCAATGGGGAACCAATTGGTATTATTAATGTTGCACAGGGACTGCACCAAGGTGATCTTCTATCACCTCTCCTTTTTTTTCTTTTTATGGAGATTTTCTATAGACTTGCCCAGCTTTTAATGTACAAGGAGTCGAAATTTAAGTACCATTTTAGATGTAAGAAGTCAAGTATTTTTAATCTTTTCTTTGCTGATGATTTTATGTTGCTTTGTGTTTGCGAATTCTACTTCAATAAATTTGCTCCTTAATGCTCTATATCAGTTCAAAAGTTTTTATGGGCTGTCGTTTAATCCTTCTAAGAGTGCTTGTTATTTTTCGGTAGCTTCTAACTCATAAATTAAGCTTGTAGTCTCCTCCAAAGGCATCCCAATTTCGTAGTTACCCTTTAAATACCTCAGAGTTCCCCTCACTATAAAGAAGTCTTCTTATTCAGACTGCTTTCCCCTTATTGAAGCTGTTTCTAGAAGACTCAATAGCTGGCACAATAAAGTACTCTCATGTGGAGGGAGAGTCTAACTTGCCATCTTGGTCCTCAACTATCTTCACACTTACTGGTGTTCACATATTACACTCCTTAAAGAAATAATCAAGAAGGTAGACAAATTGATCCATAACTTCATCTGGAATGGCGATGGTGGATACAACTACCCTCCCAAGGTGAAGTGGACAGAAGCGTGTCTTCCCAAGAAAGTTGGAGGGTTAGGAATACCATCAACCAAGATAACTGCCGAGGAATTTTTAATCAAAAGAATGTGGAAAGTTTGTATAGACAAAGAGAATCTTTAGGTTAAATGGATTCATCAAACTTTTTTAAAAGGTAAAAGCATTTGATCTATTAACTTGGACTCAACTTATATCTCTTGGTCACTTAAACAGGTTTTGCTGATTGAAGAATATGTTCAAGATAGCATCAAGAACAAAATTAGAGACGGTAAGAATACTCTATTATGGTTTGACCGTTGACATGACCTTGGTCCTCTCCACAGGAGAGCAGAATTTCAAAGCTTCATATTTGTACTCCCCTTGAACATCAAAGTGCTGCAATTCATTAGTGGCAATAGGTAGATCTGGCCAACTCAATTTGTCCGAGGAGCTTACTTGTTGCTAAACACCATGCCTTGGCAGCCCCCTAATAAAGCTCATCAAAATGCCATCCTTTGGCTACCTAACTCCAAGCTTACCTTCTCCATATCTTCTTGCGGGAGTTTGCTCATTGGAGTTGTCACTCCCTTTCCACATTATAGTATGGTTTGGGATTCCTCCCTCTCTCCAACTCATGCGTTCATTCTCTGGCTTGTAGTTAAAACCAAACTTAGCACAAAAGATCGTCTAAAATTCCTCATTCTCAACCGGCTATGTGAATTATGCAAGGTCGGTAATGAAGACCTTAACTATCTTTTTTTCAATTGTAGGTTTTCAACTAGCCTGTGGAGCCTCCTTCTTAACTATTATAGCTTAAATTACCCAGTTTTGAATTGAATTGACATCTTAAATTGGACATATAAACTGAAATTCTCAAGTAAAGGTGATAAGGGTATGGTTAGACTTGCCTTTGAAAACTTAATCTACCCTATTTAGTCAGAATGAAATAGAAGACTTATTGGGAATGATCACGTTACTGCAGAAATTACTGCTAATCGATTTTTCGTATGATCAAAGAAGTAGCAGTGGCAAGACGCCTCCTTGTCTTCATGTCATTTGTTTTGTTGCATAATTGGTGCTTTTAATATTGACCTTAAGGTGTCTCTGAAGTTTAGTCCTTGTAATCTTTAATTATTGTTATTAGTCTCTTTCCTTAGGGGTTGCTTTTGTGTTTGGCTAACCAAATGGTATCCATATATTTTTTTTAAACATTCTTTATTCTTAATGCATTTTCTTACTTTTCAATATATATATATATATATTATTTTTATAATAATATAATATACATATAATATTATTATATTGATATCAACCATGAAGGATCATGAA